>KN550150.1:32863-56914 GCA_000797555.1 Oesophagostomum dentatum | reverse complement strand
TCTGTTGGTTTTAGTTTTTCCAATTTTCTTCAAGATAAAAGAAGATAATCTCTCGACGCACAGCGGCGTTTTCCACAAAATCTTGGACCATGTCAGCAAAAACTGTCTAGCAAAGCCTGGATGGCCCCCTTTTGGGAATGTAACTCTTAAGTAGTGGATTAGGGCAAGCTCTGCAAAAAGGAGAGACCAATACGTAGTGAATGCAGATCGCATATGAGAAGAAAAGTAAACAAGCAAAGTTTGACGAAACGGCACAAGCCACGAAGAAAGTCCAGGAAAATAACAAACTCTAGGAGATGTCACATCTCTTTTTCTCTGGAAAGGAAAGTCCAGCCACATTAGATAGAAAAACTTAGATGTTCCAGATTACGCAGAGTTTGTGTCTGTTCTGTGAAACGGCGCATGTTTTGCATATGAATAAGAGGCATAGTGCAAAACAGAAAGGTTTTTTAAAGGCTTCTAACTGCGATACGTGCAAAAACCTAACGATTAACCTAGCAAATACTGCTCTAGAAACCCCCTCGACCTCTCCTTCATCATGCACAATGCATTGCCTTCGGCATTACACCATTTTGCCTGACTCAAAATAGGTGGCTTTCTCACTCTGCCGAGAATGTAAGACTTTCGTACCTCAGGCACTAGCATCAGCAGCTGCTTCTTTTTTTCGCATTCTGCAATAAACACTTCGGCTTGCAAAATTCTGCACGTATTTGCGAATAAACAGTTACGGAGCTTCTTAAAAACTCATTGAAATCCAGAGAGAACAACTCTGGTAGGTTCGACACTCTCCTCTCTTAGCGCTTTATGTCATCGTCTGCGGTAGTTTTTTGAGATTACGTACCGCTAAAAGTAAGAGTTTTAGATTTCCAAACTTTTCACTACCAATAGATTTCAAGCAGTTTTATACGGTAAGTCTAGTAGAAATTTCGACCAAAACACCGACAAGAAAAACAGCGCTTTCTCAGTTAGCTCTACACTAATGTTGCTAGAAAAACTCGTAGAAATTCAAATTTCGAGTTCCAGTACCCGGAGCGAACACGCCTAAAACTTCGGATATCACTGTTAAAATTATGAAGAAAGTAGTCTGAGTATGTCCGATTATGACTAATTCAGACATCCAACTTTGTCACCAGTATTAATAAAACAGATTTTTTATTGATTTTCCTGCGCAAAAAATTCTATGAATTCGGAGAACATGTGTTTTTTTTGGATGCGACTTCAGTGTCTCGCCGAAATGACAGCTGAGAGAACGCAGGACTGTCGTATCCAGCAGTTTTTCTTCTTCCATTTGAAGGTTCTCTGTGGCCCCTTAGTTTTAAAAGAGTCGCTGAGAGCTACAGCACCCGCGAACGCTTCATATCTGATGAATCAAACAAAGAAAAGGCGAAGTGGTGAGCGAACAACAGACAGAGAAATTTGTCTAGGCTCAAGCGATTTTCCTTCGCGTTTTTAGGATCCTGGCATGCATTTTCAACAGGAGCCCACCCTGGCAGCGAGCCAGCCGCGATTTCTCCGTCCGACCAGCAAAACGCACCCAGCTATTTAGGAGATGAAGCGGCAAAGCGATAAAAAACGGCAGCAACGAAGCATTTCAATTCCATTTGAGTACGGCGACCAAAAAACTCCTCGCTCTCCCGATATGCCCCTAATCTCTGCAAGTATTTGCTCGAACTAATTCATTCCGCTAAATATTCTTCGGTAATTACAATTCCGGCTCAGCAACTGCAAAAAGCCTCGAATTCTCGGAGCGAATGCAAGTTGAACTTTCCATTTATGAACCTAATTAGAACAGCTGAAAATTTTCCGCTTAACTGACAAGTTACTTTTTGGAAAGTTAGTCATGCGCGTAGGCTGACGTTTTTAATTTCGCATACGCAGTTCATGTGATATTCGTGTTAAACGAGAAATTACGAGAAGAAAACTGTGTTATTGCTAATAAATAGGTAAAGAATCATGTTGTGACTCAGATAGGTAGATGCTCTTAGGAGAAAAGAAAGGAAAATCAGGTAAAAGTCGTGGAACTGGAGTTAAGGGGGGGGGGTGAAGTCCATGAAAACCCGTATGCTCTTCAATTACGGGAAAATTTCGAATCGGTAAAAGTGAACGGATTCTTTCAATCGAAGGAGATAGCTCATGCGCAAGAAAATTGCGAAAATATCTAGGAATCGCGATAAAGAAAAAATACTTTTCCAATTCTAGCGCAACTGGTTTATTTTACCTAGCTTTCCGCAATTGTAAGAGGATTTTTAATAACTGTTCGCCGCTCTTCAGAATCCACTCTAGATGAGCTTTTAGCGAACCATCGCCTTCTTTTTTATCGATACACTCCCATTAAGTCGGAGAATTTTATGAAAAAAAAACAGGGAGGGGAGGAACAAAGCCTACAGTTGGCACCATAAAGTATCCAGCTGTCGCTCTTGAAGTCAGTGATCTTGCTGGCCATAATTTATCTATGAGAAATGAACAGCATTCCCGATTTTTGGCACGAGGCGTCGTTTTCTGAAGTTCTGTACTGTTCGTCTCTCAGAGCACCTCAGTGGCGCACACTAGTCAGAAGCGGACTGCTGAAGAATGACGAGGAATTGCTAAAACCTTTCTATTTATGCTCTATGTGATGACTAGAAAACCAAATGTTTTTTTACGTAAACGCGCCCTTTAAAGGAATGCAGAATATTTTTTAAAAAATGCTGAGACTTTAACAGCTGGTACACTAGCCGTAAAACAGAAAAGTGGCTGCATTTGGCGATACATGAGAAGGAGAAATAGGCAGAGCAGAGTAGAGTTTCTAGAAAAAATGAATGGACGAAAAGCTAGATGTGGTTCCTCTCCGCAGGTTTTGTTACTTTCTTCTTATAAATCACAAAATAAGTGTTGGATATCTGATGTGAGAATTGCCAAAAGCCAAGAAAAACTTCTAGATAAGGATAAAGTTCCGCCTACTATACACTTTCGCAATACGTTTACTGCGTTTCATTTACTGCGTCTATTACCAATCTGCTCCAAAAGAGAGGTGAAGATAGTGCTACCTCAGAAAACATCATGATTCCAGTCTAAAGAGTATATATAAAAGAAGCCTTCAGCTGCTCTCGAAAACCACCACAATTCCAGTTGATGAAGAGATTCAAGCTTGCATTTTTCTCGTAAAAAATTACTCCAGAAGACACCGATTCTTATACTGATTTCACGCAGAAAAAAAGACCGAAATTTCATGGTAATAGAGCAAAAGTGAAAAATATTTGCTTGTTTTAGTACTTTACTTCATATACAGCATTTTATATTGTCTACTTTTGAAATTAACCTTGGACGCGGGAAGTAACGAGCTGTTCAAGCTTGAGGTCAATAGCTCATTCAACAAAAGTCATGCAAAAAGGGACGATCCGCTGCTTTGCTGCGAACGGTGATATTAGTGAATTAGTAGACCCGCCGAAGACACCTGCGCAGTTTTTTTTCCCATTTCTAAAACACTGGTAAATTCCAGCCGCGAGCCACTGCGATAATATGACCTATTCAGTTGTGACTCTTTGCTGTTCTTACTCCCTCTTCTTCTACTATATTTTCAGGATCCCTTCAAACGTCACATTTTTTCCGATACCCTCTCCAAACTCTTTCGAAATGTTTGGATTATGAATTCCCGAGGGACTTCTCAAACTAAAACAAAATCAGAATGTCAGGGACGTGGCATTTATCACTGGAGGAATTTAAAGGTGATTCACGTTCTAAAGAAAGTTCAGGAATTCATATGAGAGATGGCGGACGATGGAGCATAGAGAATAGATGGCAGTTTTGCAAGTCTCATCACAATACAGAAATTGAGAAATCACGGGAAGAAAATTCTCGAACTTTGAAGAATTGAAATGAAAATGAGCAGCTTGCACAGACATCTCTAACAGATTCTCTTTCGTGGAAAATAAAAAGAGACGAGCTGTTTTGAGGGTTGGCTGCTTAGAGTACCTTCAAGAGGAGCGCCAGTGATATCCTGCTAGATGTTCACTTCATTAGCAGAGGTGGAAACCTTTCGCATATAAGCTTGAACGAGTGAAAGAGAGTGAAATGTTCGCAGCTCCAGTCTATTTATCCGAATCAGTCCCGGACAAGACTTGGGATTGCTGAACGCAGAACGTAGGCATTTCTCTACGAGCAAGTAGCGACGTTCCTTCAAGCTAAACAAACTAATTCAAACAAAACACAACAAACTTCAGAAACTGAAAACTGAAGTAAACTAGGAATAGGAAAGTGCAAAGGTGTTAAACCTCAACAGAATCTAAGAGCATTTCGAAGCAACGAATTCATGTGGTAAGCTTGAGTCGAACCCCAGTTCACCATTAGTTCTATCCTCGCCAAAGCGATTCAAAAACAGTGTCAAAATTGTACCACAGGGTACGCTAACGGTTTATTGGTAATACGGTACAGCAGCATGAAAAAGAGCTAGAATCTGTGGGAGGATAACTTGTACAAAGGAGCTGAGCTTTAAGCTTCAAAAACGGAGTTTTTCTAGTATTTTCCACAATGACATCTACATTATTGGAATCAGCTACTTTCATCTTGATCATGAAAATGAAATGAAACAGTGCCTTTGAAGATCAGTGGGCCGAGCGCGTCATATTTTATGGGGGATTTGTTATGGGGCATTCGGACTCACCACTGATTCCATGGATTAAAAAAANNTTTCAGTTTTTTTCTTTTGGTGTAGTCTTATGAATGAGCTAAAACCGTGGTTCCCGTATACAAAGCCAACGTAAATTCTTAGCTGTGAATAATCTCGCAACACTACCTGCTAGCGGGAGTGATGCTTTTGCGTTAGCGTAAATTGATGCAGCAGAACAAGTTCCACAAGCAGAGGTGTGTTGATGAATTTGAAAAATCTATGAGAATTTTTTGTGAGCAAAAAAAATGGTGGTGGCGCATATACGTAGATTTGCCATAAGGAGCGAAGGTGACTCGATTATTCCGTCGTTTACGGCTTTCGGAGTCTGGAGACGAATGGAAAAAAAACTGGGGGGGGGTTAGAACTACTAACCAAGGTTGCAGATTGCAAGCAAGAAGACATGCGCATAGGTAAGGAATTCTCAAGTGTGATCAGCCTACAAAGCATAAGAAGAAGGCAGGATTATGGCCTAGACGATACTTAATAAAAAAGAGTTTGTGGGTTCACGCTGCTTGTATACTGTTTAACTGAAGGCTTATTTACACCATCGCAACATCTCACGCAAAGAGTTAACCTCTCACCCCGATATTAAAGCTTTTAGGATATTCGAATAATCCGAATAATATTCGAGTATTCGAATGGTTTCAATAACAGTTGGATATTCGGACAATTTGAATATCCTGTCTTCCAAAAAATCTGTTTAGTCGGATATTTGACAATTTCGAAAATCGCCTCATTAGAATATCCGAATATTCGGCGCTTTCTTTCAACGATTCAATAAATTAATATAGTAGCGCATTTCAATGAAGCGGCAACTTGTCGGCCTACCTAGTGAACGAACAAAATGTATGGAGAATTTTCCTCCTAGCTCTAGATCATACGATTTGGCATCGCTCTTCCGCCTCCGAGTGACTATTAGTTCGCCGTAAGGCATAAACAAGTCATGGTTGTTATAAGGCACAAACTCTTTGAGTGAAGATGAGCTCTCTAAACTAGCCGTGAATTGTGAGTGAAATAGCATTCATTTACTAATCATTCTCATTCGGATACCTAGACGCATTCATGTCTCACTCTGAAAGGTCACCTTGGCTTCTTGCGCCCTCTCTGACAATGAGGCAATGACGTACGAGGCCTGGCACGAAGCCATAGTTTGCTCGGCATGATGGGAAAACACAACCTCGCACGCGCTGCCCGGCCACCTCATTTGTTATGCCCTCGAACAGCTGCCGTGATTAGGGCTGTTACTACGGCTCTCGTGGATTTAAGCAGCGCGAACGCAGTTCTTCTACCAGTACCAAAAACACTTGGCGAAAAATTCTATCGCTTTCTTGAAAAATGAGGAAGATGAAGATTGGAAAGAATGAAGAGCACTGGACTGGTAAAACTGGCATAAAATGGAGTAGTAAAGGGAAGGGACTCACGATCATGTAGAGTATGCTGGCTCCTATGAGAAAGAGTTCCATGAGCGCCCAGCCGCGAGTCTCCTGCCCCCGGCGCCGCGCCCGGCACACGACGGGGATCAGCGCCAGGCAGGCAGCTGCGCAAGCAGCGTTCGCCACCAGCAGCATCGGACGGTCTGGAAGTAATGAAATAAAATAATTGAAAATTTAGATCTCAGTTCTTATGATCGCAAAAAAATAAAGAATCATGAAGCTTGAAAGCCAAGAACCAACACTTCTTCTCATTTTTAAAACACTGTCATATCGAGTCTCGGATTTATCATCGAAATGTGCACAAATAACCATAAAAAGCAAAACTCCGCCTCTCAATATGCCGACTTTCTGCCGACATTCGAAAAACTACGGACGAGTTCCATATGGCTTTACTTCTTTGAATGAGCGAAAGATGATCTAAATAGTGTACGAAATTGAAGAGGTGCAAGGAGATAACGAGCAGTCGCGGGGTTCTAGCTTTGTCTAGTAGGTTGTTACACGTCACATTTTATAGGAGTAGTAGAAAATTGAAAAAGCACATTGAAATGGATCATTCTTATCATCTCAAATATAAAAGTGGGTAGAAAAGCGGTACGCTAAGGGGAGGGGCGAGCTCCACCAAGATGTCGAAGTAAAAGTGTTTTTAGCCATTAGAAGTATTGCGTGGGTATGTGCAAGGGGCTGTCCTTGTTTGTAAAGGATTTTTTTTCAAAACAGTTAATAATACATCAGAAATAGTGTTCGTGCGCAAATGGTGGAATCAGCTAGATCATATCACAACACTAAGCAGGGTTGGAGAAAGTAGACAAAAACGTAGGACAAGATAAATTTTAAACTGCCAAGTATAAATGCAGGCCTTAGAAGTAATTTAAGAAAGAAGAATAAAAATAAATGGCTATCTCAAATCTTCCTACCAACCCTTTACCTCCACCCCTTCTTCTCTACACTCCCTTCGCCTTGTTTTCGATGATGTAGTCGTTTTAATGCTAACTAGTAACAGACGAAATTGTTGAAATACTACTCATAAGTGGGTACAACAACCTAGAGTTATATATTACACTATGTTACACTATAATTTGGTTAAAATTATCAGTTAACAGAAATCGACTTCAGTTGTAGTTAAGTAAGAGGCATAAACTGGTACGCTTTTAAAGGGTAGGTGAAAATTTTAAAATAAATATTCGCGTACATCTTCCTTTTCTGATTTGATATTGACAAGTTTGAAGCTATAAGTAGATTAACGGAGATCAGGCGAAAAAAGATCGGGTTGGCTGAAAACGCGATTGAATTTTACAAATTTTGTTGTTGCGAGAAAAGCAGTATGTGTTTCGGAAATAGCAGCTTTAAAATTGCACTTCCAAAGAGGAAACTGTCTCCGAGTCATTTTTTGTTCCTATCTGTGAAGGGCTAGGGAAAGGCTCTCACTTCGGTCCGGGTCCGTCCTGCACAGCGCCGTGTCCTCGCCCTTGCCGCAGCACGTCTTCGCCAGTACCCTCAGACCACCGTGGACTGTCCATGTGCACTGAAATACGAGCGTGAGAAATCCTATGTGAACAATGATCCGGCAGTGAACTTCGTCTCCTGCCTTGCACTCCTTGACAACTGAACTTTGACTAGCTTTACACTACAATCAAAGAAAAACTGTACAACGCCTGCCACAGTGTAACATGAGCTATTAGTGGCACGATTCCAAGCAGAAAAACGAGAACTTCACTGCAGTGGCTTTCGTAAACTCGTTCTTGTGATGATCCATACCAACAAGTAAAGGGTTACCAGTATTTAAATTATGGTTTGAAGACAGCGCAGAAATAAGGTTGCCGATATTTCTTTACAGAGGGATACCATAATATCTTCTGAGCAAAGTAGAAGGCGGCATTTACGAAGTGTGATAAATTCTTAAAAGCCTTCTGTTCAAGCATTTTCTTACAGCGTATAAACAGATTTGTCAACTTCTTGGGCTACTCTTTCATCTACCATATGCAAATACGTACTGGTAATCCATCCTTATGGGTGGTGGTGTATGTACATATTAGTATGGCAACTAAGTTCTTAAGCTTTTTAAGAATTTTATTTTTAATATTTTCGGAAGTCTGCCACTTCAGAGGTTGTCTTTTATGTGGCAGCGGAAGCCATGTAACTGCATGCGGCGAAAATAGTAGAACTTTTCCGGAGCAGGTTTCTAGGCAAAGCCGCGGAAAAATGACTTTTTACACCGCTGCGTAAAAAGCTCTGCATTTGGTTCTCAACCTATTAAAAATCGGGTAGTCGAGGCAGAGTTATCGTTGTCATCGTATTTGTAGGGTGAGATTAGTGGAACCTAAGGACCACCTCTTACTGGAAATTCATTGCCATTTGGAATAAATAGGCTGCGCCAAACTTGAAGGTTCTGGAATCCGAGTCGCTTTTTTGTGAGAGCAAAACTTTGCTAAAAAGATAGCTGCAGGAAAGAGTAAAATTCTTAAATGGCGAAGGCATTCTGCGGTTTTAAACAACATATGAGTTGGTCACTGGCTCAATCAGTCCTCGACTTATTAGGAAATAGCTGATTTTTTCGCATAATGCTTAAGAACTTAGTTGCCAACCTAATATTAGTGTCATCATCTGCTTATCCTTGATGGCAACTTTCTCTGGAAAACGAACAGCTGTTCTTAGGGTTTCCCAGCACGAAAATGCATAGATGAAGTAATTTCTCACCAAACAGCACAAAAAAGTCTCACGGCCACGCTTTCGTCGTAGGCCTCCTTTAAAAATACCGCTTTACAGAAGGTAATTTTGAAAAAAATTGCTGCACCATCGTTCTAGTCAATGAAGGTAGCGCAGATGAGGAACTTATAGAAGTACATAACAAAGTGCAAACCTATTACAATATAAATGGAAACTCTCAGTCCTGGAAATGTGAGCTGTGGGCTGGCTGCAGCTTAAAGACTTTGCAAGCTTCTGAGTAAATCCTCCAAAAAATAACACCGTTATAACGTAGAAGTTTTTAACAAAGTACAACCAAAAAGTAGAATTTGTTGAGATATGATATAAAACGAAGAAAAATTGGAATGTTACCAATATTATTCAATAATCAAAAAAATATAGACAGCTAGACTTATCCCAGAAAGAAGAATGTTAGGAAAAACCTAATCAGGGCCGGGTATAAGAAGGATTTCTTTCATCGTTAAATTGCTGCAATACTCAGAAAATGACAGCTGCTTCAAACTGAGTGTTCTTCACTTTGAAAAAGCCAACGAATACTAGCGTATAATCGCGTAATGGACACTGCGATGCATTAACAAATTAGTAAATTAACGAAATGCCTCTAGGAGCATCCCTGAGTCTTCCACTATCCCCTAATCGTCTTTATTTAAATTCATTCCTTTAAGTAGAACAAAAAACTTCATTGCAATTCTAATCCACTTTAAACAAAGTGAATAAAATTTGAACTTCGATTCCTTCTGGTCTTTTTTACTTGCTCTTATTACATTTGAAAAGCAATTCGAAGAAATCGAGGCCACAAAGAATAGGGAAAAATCAAGCAAAACTTAGAAGTTCGACACGAAATTTGAGAACTCCGTTCACGCCTGTTTTCAGGTGTTACGTACTTTTATGTGTGATTTCTGCAAGATGGACACCTAAACTCAAAAGAATTCCCACGTTTTCCCATGCTCGCAGAAACTTGCACGGGAATTCTATTATTGGCCGGCTCTATGGCGTCAGCGTACACCTCCTTTTTTTCAAGGAACTTTGCTTCTACTAAGGTTTTTGAGCAGTTTGAAATGTTCAGCTCAGTTATAGAAAACAAATATTCACTCAGAAATAAGTACGCTGAGATACGGTACAGCAATAACATTTAGGAAAGAAAAAAAGCTGCCCAAACATTGAATACTGTGGAGCCACCTTCTAAAAAATGCCCTTTTCCGCCAAATCAGCAGATGACGGAAAAACGGTCCGTGCTCAGTCGACAATGCGGGCCACTTAGACGATTTTAAATGCCTTCATTCCCTCGGTGCTGCTGCCATAGCGATGGCGTCGAGGCCTCGAGGCATTGTTGCAAAGGGAGGGCAGAACCGCCACGAAATCCTTCCTGATCAAGGAAGGCGGACAAGCTGCAAGTTTGTCGGCTTATCCTAGACAGCGAAGACAAATTTAGCTCGAATGAGGAGGGACAAGTACAATAGGATGAACAGCACGAACAAATGCAGGAAAAGAGCAGCGCTCCATGAGACCAGAAGGAAGTTTTAGTAAAATAATGTACGTTTCATCTAAGTAGCCGGAATAATGACAGTCTAGACCTGAAGATAAGGCATTATCTGTCGTTTCGCCACGAGGGCGATTAGCAGGCTTTAGAGAGCTGCTTATGCGAAAACAAGGATATGGGAATTTCTACATAACAGGATTAGCAGTGCCCTCCTGCATAGATCTCCGCAGCGGAAACCACAAAATCTGCTTATCTTAGTGAATGTTTTCCTTTTCATTTTGGCCTCATCAGCGCAGGCTACGGTGCTCCACGTCACGTACAGTACAAGCTTCGGCAAGGTAGAAGAAGAAAATTCAAAGCGAGCAGACCTTGGATGCTATTCGAAACCAAGCTGTTCTAATAATAAAAAAAGCGTTCAGACCATACCCACGAAAGAACTATTAGTCGACGCCAACCTGGATTCTCACGCTAAGTTTGGCCTGTCGTAGAGCGAAGTAATGACTTATCGCGGATACCTCATTTTTGGCTACAACCCCCTATTTTGACAAGTGGATCGTAAGTGGGAGAAGTATAAATCAACTTAGCCAGTTTCAGAATGACTAATTTTATCCAAAAGTGGATAAATTCGGCTCAAAAGTCGAACTCAGAATTGAGCTAATCCCGATACAGCACTTCTTGCAGTTCTGTGGTTCTCGCCAAAACTAGCGATTGCTCTTCTCTGAAGCTTGCTTACCTTGAGCTCTTTCGTCTTCGCACGGCCTGTTTAAGAGAGGATTAGGGATAAAAGAATTCCGATTTTCGAGCTTCTCGAAACGGGAGGCGGAGTTGTTCTGAGTTTGTGAAGAATCCAACGCTTTCAGCACCTATCATAAAATAAGGAGACTGTAGTAATTTTTGGAAATTACTGCAGAATAGCTCTGCACAATTGATGCTCCTGACAGTTTTCGTTTCCGACTACTCTCGAATTTGAATTCTTAATACTTCCGAAATTCAGCAGTTGCGCCTAACCTAGGTGCCATGCAGGGATATCCCCCATTTGTTGAAAGGCGAAAAATAATTGTAGTTCTGAAATAGTAGGCACAGGATTCTCCACTTCAAGCAAAGAGCGCGACTTGGAATTAAAGAATCAAGAATAAATAAACCACCATCACCTCCTCATTTACTGTAAGATCTGAGCCTTGGCGGATTTAAGGATAAAGTAAAGCTAACCAGAAACCCTGAAGCAAAGGTTTTCACCAATTTTATTCTTTGACTAGCGACAAGAATAGTCGGGAGGCAGCAGAGTGCCAGCCCGACGTCAGGTGGGACCTCGGCTTCCTGTCTGACGAAGAAGCTTCGATAGGATAGGCTGCTAGAAGGCAGATGCGTAAGAAGGAGACGCGCTGCGCGTTCGCGCTCGCCTTTATACTTTAATCCTCGACTCCTAATCGAGTTCCGCTTCGGCCTTTTGAGCTCTGCCGTTAACAAGGATTAGTGCGAATCAGAAGCTGGCCTACTTCGCTAACGACATCTTCGGCCTCGGGTGATAAGACCTTCGAAGGCTGGAACCAACTCTAGCTCGACTCTCAGCGACATCTACTCTGTTCCTAGTAGCTTTTTGCTGGAATGCCTCGTCTGGAGTCGAAGGTCTACGGTTCAGCCGAAAAACTTGGAAGAAAGCACTTCCCTCCTAAACGTGTAAGTGTTGCCTGCTCGTTCGAGTTGTGACTTCAGACGAGGATGAGCTATATATAATTCGACCCAGCTGACAGTGATCGATGGGAAACAGTTGGTGAATGGGAAATGCCTGAGAGAGGTTCCCCACACAGCCTCACAGCATGTAATGCATATGTCTTTAATTATTTAAGACATGCAAAGAACTCCATGAGAAGTTGAGGGCATCACTGCTATCGGGTGTGTTCTCATCCACCACAAAAACTGCGCTCGGTGCCGGCGAGCCCATGGACGAGTTGTCTCGGTTGCTCGACGAAATCTGACGAGTAAGCGGAGTGGAGAACTCTCAGAGTGAGGGGCACGCGGGGATTAGCAGGTCCGCATTTGATTCTCGCCCTACTCGTCGTCGTCGCTCGAGCGGAGCACTCGCCGCCTGAAGATTGCAGCAGAAAGCACTATTGAATCTCGATAGGGCGCGCGTCCCCCGTGATTTTCTGACGCGGCCCAGGCTCAGTCGCCTCTGTGACCTACTGAGTCCGACGAATTCACACAGTTCGGTGCAAGTGTTTTTTGAGGCAAATGCGGTTGCTAGGGTGATTTTTGGCAGGATGAAGATCAAGGATCAAGCATGGCTAAGCTGGGATTTACGTGAAGAGACAGGGGATGGAGTTATAGATTAGAGAACGAGCCAGAGTATAGGAAGGATAAGGGCATAGAATTCGTCTACAACATCAAATGCGCGTAAAAAACAAGAAAGTAAATGGACTTAGTCTAGTTTCTAAACTTCCGGGTAAGAAGCCTCCGGAGTCTCTGGTTTAGGCAGAAGGAAAAGAATTGTCTGAAAGTCTTGCAAATGGACAAATACAGCCTCAGCACCTTCCAGGACATAAGAACAATAGGAAAAAGAGCGAAAAAAACTATAGAAAAACGAGGGAAAGCACCAACCTTCGTACTGCACGGTATGCTATTACACAGATCGAGGTCAAACTCCATTCGTAGACTGAGGTAGGCCTTCCTCGAAGTGGCATTCGGATCCTTTGTGGGAAAGACTATCGTGGGCAACCAGCGTTGGGTGCCGTTCTCGCAGTTGTACTCCAACGCGTACAGCGGGTTGTGTCCGCTGAGGTTCGCCCTCAGTGGAGGTCTGAGGTCAAACGACGAGTTCTCGACGAAAGTCGCATCGAAGTCGCCCGGGTGTTCGGCGAAAAATCGCGCCAACGGGATCAGGCGCGGGAATCGCGCGTTGATCGCCGTGGAGAGCAGTCGGCCGGCCGAGATGGCACGACCGCATTCGTGCGAGTCGTCGAGTCGCGACAACAGTTGTGACAGCGAATCGTCGGTTGCTGCGCAGAGCTGGACGAGCAGGTTGAGCAGGAGCTGGAGCAGCCGACCGCCACGCCAACCGCCACGCATCGATCCCGGCCAGCCGTCTCCCCCCGTGGCCGTCGACGCGTCCGTCCCCCTGCATGTCTGCTGCCGGCCGTCGCCGCGATCGCCGCCCGAGGCGGGCCGCCGCCGGCTCTCGCCCTCTTCGCTCTCCCGCGCCCGGCTGCACCTCTGGAGCAGGGGATAATAGCAGTAGTCAATTACCAGCTAACCACCCACCCCGCTTCTGCGAGTACGTCTGAACTCTGGGCCTGCACCTTTACAACGTGTTCTCTGGCGTAGCCTCGGCGGAGTTCCTGTTGCTGGCCACTCATGAGCTTTTGGCGAGCAGGCTCGCGAACATCGCTAAGGCTGCCAAGGATGCGTGCTGAGCAGGGAGTAGTTCCAGGAACGTTTCTAGGCTTACTCGTTACGCCTTCTGCTACCTCCACAAAGGAGTGTCCTCAGCAGAGTTCTTGAGTCTACTTCTTGGAGAAGCAACCACGCCTCTTCTCCTGTATAAGACACTTTTTGAATATGAAACAAAGGTATATCGTAATATCGATTAGTCGTAAAGGTGTACCCAGTAGGTCCCGGAAATTATGTGAACTCCCGCATTTTGTATCCCTTTTTAATATCGCTGATTGTACGAGTTTGTGAAGTGTGATTGACTTGTTCGAAGGCTAGCATGTTTCTCGACATGTGTGGCAGTGAAAAGCGTAAAACGTAGGAGGGTCCAAACTACTTCACACATTTCCTGATGGTAGCTCTAAAAATGCCTCTATTGATGCAGCTTCGAATTATTTGTAAGTTGCAAGAAGGCAGATTCGATATTTTGGGGTATCAGGTCTGTGTGGTTGTGATTAGCTGCTTCAAAGCAATTTTACCATGCCGAAATCCCATCAGTGATTTTTCAGACGTTATACTTTTGACTGAGGAAAAACGTCAACCTTTATGCGGGTTTGGCAAGCGTTTAGGTGCCAGGAGACAAGAGTGAAGTTTCAAATTTTCGAATGCGTTGGATATCCTCAGCACTGACTACTGCGATACCACGCTAAAAACGAAGATATAGAACAGAATAATGAGTTTTTCACCTTCGTCAAAGAATAATGGCAAAATTGCGGATCTTTCCTTCCTCTGAACCTTCTCCTGAAGTTGGATAGCATAGGTTTCACCCAAATTTTACCTGCTATGCCTGCAACAGCTTTCTATGACATATTCTGAACTTACTCGCAAAATTCCCACGCACTAATGCAGCTTCGCGAAACTACGAACTGCTCCGCCTCTCGTTGACGTTGGACACCTACGAACTTTGTAGGTGACATGCTTCGTGGAGAAAAAATGGGCACTTAATTATGTCGAAGCGTGGGTAGCTAACTGCCTTCAGCTTCATATAAAACGAACTTTTACGAACTTCGACGAATTCCGTCGCATCTCGAGGGACTCGGAGGCCCCGCCTAGAGTCGCTCTTTGACCGAGGTGTCGCCGAGGCGATTAGCTCCCTTAGGCGGAGAGACGCATGAGTTCGAGTACACTTTTTAGGGAATGTGCTGCTGGCGGAGTCAGTGCGATTAGGCCAGAGTGTAGGGACAACCACCTAAGACCCTCTAGGTATGCAAATGCGAGTTCATCGAGTCGGATGGGTCAAAATCGCTCAAAGCCGTACCAAAGAAACGTTTATATTGACTTGTATCCCCTTTCCGGAGAATTTTGGCATTTTTACGCTACCATCTCCTAGAGTTTTATTTATTTATTTCGGGAGTTCGAATACATCGCTGAATAGAGATGAACTCAAGCCAGTTTACGTGTTTCAAATAAACGAGGCAGGAAAATATCTTGTTCGGGGCCTAGTCTCTGTTCTAACTGCCTAGGTTTTCAAGAAATTTCTTTTCGCTTTACCATTTGCAGTAATAAATAAATTGACAGATAAATAAACAAAAGGTAGGCGCATAAATAACGACATACTATGTTGCCCTAGCATTGCTGCGCTCTCAATCCCAGCTGTTATTGGAAAAGTTCTTAACAAATATTGATTCTGTTTTTCCAAACAGATTTATAGCAAGTTACGAAAAAGATTTCTAAGAAGTTTCAAAGCCTCAGGCAAGAGTCCTTGTCTACCCTCGGAATATCAGAAGCTCTGCTGTCCCACGGTTCGTAGAGCTGCTCCAACTAAAGCCTTTTTTTCACTTCAGTTTTCGTAGAAGCTACGTAACCGGAAATTTCTGGTAAAAAGTTTCTCTCCATTGCACTGCAGTTAATGTTTAGGCACGTTTGGACTGAGATTGCCTAAAATTGAAGTTCTAAGACAATAGCTGTAGAAGTCTAAATAATGGCGACGTTTTCCGCTATCTCTCTGAAATTCCTCACTAGAGGAAACAGCGCTTTCAGAAAAAAAGGATGATGCAGGTAGGAGAATTTTAAAGTGAGTAGGTCTGACTGCCTATGTGTAGAAGTAAATTTTAAAGGCAGCACCCAACGAAAAAAAACGATGCTTGAGATCTCCAGCTTCATTCTTCTGCTAACCTGGGCGTGATACAAAGGCTGCTCTACCGCTATGCCTTCCAGGTTGTTAGGTGGAACCTCGGGACCTTGATATTTGAGATTTTGCATTTTTAGAATATCTTCTACAAGATTTCTCCAAAGTAAACTAAAAGAGCGCAAAATTTAAAATTCACTGAGAAAATGCCGAGAACGTGTTTGTTCAGGATAGAAAAATGGCTACTTCATAGGCGATGGAATTCTTGGAGAAAAAACATGAGGGCTCCAAAAGGCAATTCTTCGTATTATGTTAGTTTTTTTCTTCCAAAAGCAAACTTCGGCAAGTATAGAGGAGATAGTTTTCTTCGTTCGGAAAAGTTGGCTGAATATCGATGTCTTGGCGAAGTCGACTCGTCAACCTCCGATGTTAACACATACTTCTCGCTGCACTTTCTCGCTCTCGCTGCCTTTTCCTTGAGAAATTTCATCATGCAAATGCATTTCTGAAACTTTTAATTACATAAGTGCCAGCTGCAGCTGCGGCTGACTGTCGTGATAGCCTAAGAAGAACAATCGGATAACGCGAGAACATTATCGAAATTCTGGCTCATTAGACCTGTCGCGGATTTGCTTCGAAAAAACAACGCCGGGGAGGGAAATCTGCGGATCTGCAGGATTTCAAGTGCCTTTTCGACCGACCATTCTGTCGGCTCGTTATTGGCTCTGCACGTCATGGATTTTCTGACGGGCGTGTTTTCCAGGAAGTGTTTAAGCATGCTCAGCACGCGCTTTGCCGCTCTTCAGCTATTTCTGCTGGAACCCGCGGCCTTTGCTCGTGTTTAGCAGTCCAGCAAAAAAGAGCTGCGTCTGGAAGAGCGGATTTCTCAGAGGCTGAAGAGATTTCGGCCATAGTAACTGTAAATTTCTTCTCTGTATAACAGACTGGAACAGACTAGGTTGCTCTCGATCACGTAAGGATCTCCTAGAAAAGGCGCCTATACTCTTATCAGGAAGGGCAAATGTCAGGGAATTTACCTTAAAGACGTTTTCGGTACTATAACTTCAAGAAACGTTAAGTTAACTAGTAGTCTATTGTATTGGAATTCTTCCATGGAATTTTCTTAGTTAATCTATGCTAATGCATATGCATAGCGAGTGCAATTGCCCATCAGATTGTGTGTGAAATGACAATATACCTCCTCCTGTAGAAATTTGCATCTGAACTGACTGGAATTTCAAAAGCCTGTGAAAATGTCGCAGGAAAGTTCTTCATACTCTTCTTGACTTAAAGTCATCGTACACGCTGCGGCAGTTTTTCGCACTTCACCGCTAGCTCACTATTTCGGTGATATTGAGCCAGAGACATCGACAGGAAAATACACGAAAATCCTATCAGTCAGAATCACAAATATGTCGGAAATTTCATAGCGCTGCCTTCAGGGAATATCAGGCGAATCAACTACAGTGTTTGCAACTCGTACAAAAGAACTTGTTGTGAGAGAGTCAGAGCGTTTCAAAACTGTCACAATGTTATGAAAAAGCCAGTTCTCGAGCTAACAAGAAGAGCGTTAACAGCTAGGAAACTGGCTGTTCGCTGTGCCGAACCTGTAACTTGTTTACATCGATGACTTAGGTAGAGATTTCCCGGCTTCCTACGGAAGAATACACGTGGCTTCGAACGCACTTAAATTCTACCTTGCTGACGTCACTTTTCTAGCTACCAGTGTGTTCATAGATCTGATTACTGTGGTCGCATTCCGAAACGATCTGGGCCGGGCTATGCGTGGCCTAGCGTTCCCGACGTGCTCGTTCTAAAAACTCTAGTGCGGCTTATGCAAGAGCAACATGAAGGTCGAAGTAGCAGAAGATGTTGTTAATGGAACTGGAGCAGTAGCGCTTGAACTAACTTGTCCACAAGTTTTTGAGCATTGAACCACGCATGGTCTGGGCCAGATGGTTTCGGAATATGGCCACTGGTCAAGACCGTTTGGCAATGGTCAGGCTCCCTGCAGATCCTGGTTGATGGTCGCCCGCAGGGTTCTGCTTTTCGAACTACGGATGAAATACATCCTTCTTCGGTTTGTAAAGAAATAGTAGTATGTTGGTCTAAATGGCTAAAGAGGAGAGAGCGAGGTATAATGAGGTAGGTCGCGTTGTTGTTTGTAAGCAAATCTCTGACAGAAAAAAAACCTCAAAGAGATTCCAACCCTACATCGTCTGTTCAAACATCCAGAGATCGCGTGTTCTTCTGAAAAGGTTGACTTGAAAAAATCGCATTATTTTGTCTGTTGCGGAAGAAAACCCTGCCAAAGATGAGTGCTGCTGCCTCACTATAGCGGAAAGCTTGCATCGAAAAATCGAAGTTATGCTTTCCATCTGTGCTCTTCAGTCTACTTCTTCAGGTAGCGGAGTCAAATCGGTGAACGTGAGACGGTTCACCTATCCACTTCGTTCGCAAAAAAATCCTTTTCTTTCCAAAGTGGTTTTTCCATAATCATACAGGACAATTTCTATTCATTTCTTTGCGTAAGTTGGCTTAATCAATCACTATGCAAAAAAGTGTTCTGACTATATAACTCGTTCTTTAGATATACCTTAGTTGTAAAGATCTATCCCTTCTACAAACTTGCTTAGTTTTGCATAAGCCTGCAGATGTTAATTTTTAGAGCATGAGCTAAGCACCTTCCTACTTGACTTGCCCAATGCTTGGAAATTTCATTTTCACCAAAACTCGCAGTTGGAAGTATCTGAGAAGTTCATTTTGAAAATCAGAGTTTTTTCGCAGTTAAGTGGTTCACCTCAGGGTTAGCGTAAATCCAATGGTCCAATTTATCCAAGGGTTCAAAATCTGCTAGGCGATGTGTGGTGGTTAGTTTCAACATCCGCTCACCGGTACCTCCGATAAGGGTTTACCACGTGAAAACAATAAGATATGTGTGATCACCTGGTCGAAAAAACCATTATAAATTTTTTGAAGTGATTTCAGGATTTTGGTCCCTTCAGCAAATTCACGGCAAGCCTAAGATAAACTTTTGGCCTTTTCACATTTTAATTCCGCGCATTTTTGTACTAAATATATTTCTACTTTTCTTCAGTGAGAACTGACTTCGAGTTCTTCCTGGCCTCTGCCTGTAACTATGAGGCCACTGAAAAAAAGCAATTTTCCCACCAGAGCAGCCCCAAAAAGTACCATAAGTACCTCTAGACTAGCGATTAGACTATTGTGACAGGCAAAATGGAAGCCCACGTACGTGTAGAAATAAAATTGGAAAGCAGCGAAACGCTTATGAGTTTGAATTGAAAGAGCAGTCGAATTTAGAAACAGTGACCAGGGTGTGGGTGGAGGAAGAGCAGAAGTAGAAGTAGGAATCATGACGATCTGTCCTCTTCACCAGATACGAGGAAACCTCGTAAGTCAAAGATTAATCAATTGCGACACCCGAAATCACGGAATCGGCAATCAAACTCCTGTTCTTCCAACTACAAGTTTTTTCCAGTTCTATTTTAGGATCAGACTTTTCACTGGAAACTCTCTTACTTGAAGTAACAAACCTTAAAGGCTGCCCCCATGGAAAAATAAGTTCTTCTAATTTTTCTGTAATCGGAGTCTAGCTACCGGTTTGTGAACAAATGCAAAAAGAAACAAATCAAACCTGATATTTTTAAAGAAGTTTGGGAGAGAACTGGAGATGTCGGCCGGAACTCCGCCTCTTTTCTTGGCCGACCGTGAAAGAAAAGTTCAATTTTACTTTCGTTTCTGAGCTTTTTGGCTCTAGTGTGCTCAAATAGTAGAAAAACCGTATGTTACTTTAAAAACAAATAAATCTTGATGAGTATTTCAAAGAAAAATTTGAGCAGCGATCTATATCGGGCAGATTTTGACCAGTATTTGACCCGCAGGCTCTTGTGCAAAGTTGGTTAAAAATAAATTTTTTCAAAAGGTAAAGCGAACGATCGCAACTGGTTTTCTGGTGACACTGTAGAACAACTATGGTAGAACCTTTCTGCATCAGGAGTTCTGAAATAAAATGGAACCGAACGCTTCTTTCATGGTCGGCCAGGAAAAAGGCGGAGTTCGGGTCGACATCTCCAGTTCTATCGTAAATTTCTTTAAAAATGTCAGGTTTTGATTCGTATCCTTTTGCATTTGTTCAGAAACTGGTAGCTGGATTCCGATTACAGAAAAATTAGAAGGACTTATTTTTCCGTGAGTGCTGCCGTTAACTCTTACCACATTTTGGCAGGTAGTGTTGAGGTGGGTTTCGGCGTTAACCAACTTCACTGTTGGTTTTTCTAAAAGTTCACGCGACGCGATCCCATCGCATCGAGATGTGATGCGTCGCGATCGCGTGACTAGCGATTTGGCACAGTTACAAGGCGGCGCGACCCGACGACCCAGCGAAATCGCTAGGAATGAGGCAATGACTTGTAAAATTTTATTTACCTTCTGCCGGGTATGTGCTACACTTTTAACGTTCATACTGTGCTGCGAAAAATCGCGTCTATCGATTTAGTCTTGCGATTAAGCCAGCTTTATTTGAAAAGTTTCAGCAACGGTTTTCCCAAAACGAGAGCTCTTAGCTATGCTAGCTTCTAGCTTTTGTCCAGAGTTCCCGTTACAACACTAGAAATACTTTCTACTGCTAAGGTTTAGGAGGTATCTGCTGATAACTTATACTTGGACTATTCCTAGTGTAATTCTCGTTAAAAACGATGAATTTCGGATAATTTCTAGGGGTTTCATTTCGTTTTCTAGCTAAGAATCGAACATATCGATGCAGTAATGGCAGCACACCTTCTGGGAAATCGTTTTTGCGTATCCTAATACACTGCAGAATCCTTACCAATTCAAAAGACCCAGCTTATAACGAAAACATTTGCGAATCATTATTGTCCGCATCATGGTACTATTAAAGAAATAGGTGCTGTTGATTCACCTAGATAGTGCCTCGTTCAGAGCGGTTTTGTGCAACTGCATACCAGCTGCGGCATGGCGAGTTACGTCGGAACTCGTCCGCGTCTAACCTTTTAGCATGAGGCGTGGACAAGCTAAGACGCAACCCGCCGTGCCGCAGCTGCTACCTAACTGCACGGAACTGCGCTGAACGAGGGACTATCTAGGTGAATCGACGGTATATACCATGAAGAACTTCGATACTGTCACCGCCAACAATAACTGGGCAGTTATGTGTAAAACTTCATGTACGCAAATTTGCGTTGTAACTATGCTCGATCGGAGCGACGCGACGAAGTCGCTACGACTACATCGCTGGACACATTACCCAGTGGTGCGACGGAACTGCGTCGCGTGAAGTGTACCCCAGGCCTGAATGGTCCTCCTCCCAGCTGCGTGGACTGCTATTTCGCATGCAACAACCGCCTGTTCGCTGGTCGAGTCGCACTTTTTGCGAGGTTTCAGGTGAGAAAAGCTCTCGCACTGTCTGCAACATGACGCTGTCCTCGTAATCCTGAATAGAAGCCAAAGTGGGATTTCACTCGCTTCTACGAACTAATACAAATCGACCGATGATAAAACCTACAGCTGACGTTCTGAGCTGAGATCCATACAACTTTGATTTGGTTTGCCAGTATAACAGTCAAGATGACCAAGAGTGAAGTCCTGGATTTCATGGTTTGCTTACCAGATAAACACAGTGAGCGATTAGGAGGTCAAATTTGTTTCACCTTTGGGATGTACTAACAGAGAGATTACTTAACAGACAGTAAGAGAGATTACTTTACGAAAAAGAATAGGATAAATTAGCGTCCTTCCAGTAATTTCTGAAGATCATGCCAGCATAGTCCCATGACTCTACTATTTGTCCAAAGTGGTTATTTTTTTCGTCAGTTACATATTTATTTTAAAAAAACCAGTACATGTGCGAAATAGGCGAAAATATCTGAATGTAGAAGTGCTGCAAACTCAGCGAATTTTGATTAAGTTACTTCGAAACTGCACGGCTTTCGTCCCTCTGCTGTTTGGATTCTTATGCTTTGTTCAGCGATCTTCATTGATTAATGGCTACTGTTTGATAACAGTAGCTCTACTTGTACAACATGCTCAGAGAGCTCAACAGCATTCGTCGAGATTCAACGCGATCGCCGGAAATGCTAATTCCGGAGCATCACAACGTGCGTCGCAGCGACTGCGACTCTCTCGTCGGGAGCTCTTTGAAAGGGGCCATCAGTCCGATATCACTGACTGCCACGGTTACTGAGTTCACGGAACTAGGCACTGAAGCGTGGTCGCTATTGGTTCGAGAAGGATGAGCGCATTTAATCTTTTAGTGATTAAGAATCCTGAAAGCAGTGCCAATGCGAAAGCTTCCCGACTTCTCGATAGATTCTGAAAGATGAACTCAGAATATGGTGGAGATCCAATTATCTCAGCTAAAGAATCATTCCTGATCCAGAAAATAGCTCCAGTAGACTCGTCTGCAGAAGGGTTGTCCATTTTGTTGCGCGCTTTCTCTTGGAGTCGCATATCGCCTCAATCGTAAAAGTATGAAAGAGCGTTACAATTCCATTCATACCCCTTAGTTACGATGTCTTGAGTAATGCGCAAAACGAAACAGATAACTTTACTGCGAAATCGCAGCAATGACTTTTGAGTCGAGATGTCTGGACGTGGGCGCTGCTTTTAATGAATCCATAAAGAATGTAGATTAATTTTTTGTTTAAATGATTTTTATACGGAAATGCTACCATCCCTGACTGATTTATCCATTTTTCACAACTTGCACTAGTCTAGAAGTGAAGACGAAGATTCTCAAGATCTTCAAACTGGCTATTAGCAATGCGCTTAGGCGATAAACAGAAAATATGTCGCTAAGCACAGGAACGTCGGTTTCTAATAGTCCATAAATCTAGTAGGGTATTTTTGCCAGAAACTTCTTGAGATTTTCGTTATTTTGTAGAGTAGCAAAAAAAGAAAATATAGAGAAAAACATTTTTGGCTAATTGTTTTTTAAGCGCGACTTTACGAAAATATGTGCTTCTACAAGAAGTTCTTAGGAGTTTCTTTTCACAAGAAGAATAGGGAAGTATAGTCAAGTCGTAACCCCAGGGGTTAGTCAATCCGTAGAACGCAGAACTTACAGACAGGAGCTCTGGAAATGTAACAGGGTCGCTGTTTACGTGGTTGTGCCTAACCGGTCTGCAGCTTTAGAGCTGACCGATTGACGGACGGTTCACAAATTTGTGATTCCTATTATAAACTTGTGGGTTTCCCTTCTTCATTAGTTTTGCCCTCTCGATGAATATTTTGCAAATTTTTCAGCGATAAGTAATTTAGTTAAGTCAAGGAGCTTCACGGACACAATCTAGAGAAGAAAATTCCAACATCCATAAGGAGGTGTGGCCTCGCATTCCAGATCCGACCATGTCTCGGGAAGCCGATGTCGTGCTCTAGCACTATCGAAGACGAGATTTCACTTGGAAAAAAGCCGACAGCCTTAGCCATTTCAAAGCGTTCCGTGTGCGGCAATTTTCGTATTGCCAACGCTGTCCTATAGCCGCTGGAAAAAGTGCAGTAGCCAGAAATTTCGTGACATTATGCACCCCAACGTCAATCTACGTCATGGCCAGGACCGAAGAAGACTCCGAGCCGCTGTGGTGCTAGTCTTGCGGGGCGGGCTCCGGATCAGACGGCCTGTTGATTACGCGATAGAGGCTCTTAAAACATTAGCTGATGGGGAATAACAGCCTCCTCCGGTTCGAAGTGCACATTAATGCTTGAATCCGAGCACATTTCCCATCAGCTCGCAGTTCTGATCGCCCATTCCATTAGTGAAATAGGCAGAGCGGCAAGTTTAACCGCAAAAACCACCGCTTTTCGTGGAAAACACTAATTTCGCACTCTATAACTCTATAACGAATGGCTGCCTAATTGAATTAGTTAATGGGTAAAGATGGCGCTGGCAGCGGGCTTCCGCCTGGATGCACTTAACTGGGACCTCGAGTGTTTTTTCTTTGCGTAAAAGGGTATTCAGATATTTCTCAAGGGGGCGTATCGAATGCCGGTGTTTTTCAGAGGGAAGCTCGGATATGCTTCCGATGAAATGGTATCTGAAGGCACCAATGCTATCCTAGCACGTGTTTTCGGCTCTCACAAAAAGAAAAGGCTTGCGTTAAATGGATTGCTGTCTTCTCAAATAACCGCACTTTCTGCATTTTCCAAGTTCGAGTTATTAACAAATTCTCCATTGTTCGTGAAACACCCAGTGGTTTTCCACACGAAGGAGCACTCTCGCCAACATCTCCACCTTTGATCTTTTTATGCATTTGAGGAGGTG
>KN550150.1:2995-17684 GCA_000797555.1 Oesophagostomum dentatum | reverse complement strand
TCTTTCACCAAGAAGAACTTACCTTTATATAGGAAACTGGTGGCAGTTTGGAGTTGATACCACTGGCTTGCGTAGTCATTGTAAGCAACGTAGTAACTCCTAGCGATACCCGAGCTGGCACTGCATCCTACAACAAGGACAACCTAAATTTCTGAAAGAGCGTGGGCGGCGAATCGAGACCTTGTCCAGCCAAAATGAGACCCACGAAACAACGACAAGCATAATGCATGGAATGTAAAGCTGGATGAGGTAGTAACTGAAATTCCCACATTGTCCAGAATAGAAGAGTTGGCGAAATTGCTGCGCACCTACCTGTACTCTCTTCGCAGAAGAAGTTTGACCCGAGCGCAACTATATTCTCCTAGAAACACGAACTATAAGGCACGATGCAAATGGCGGAATGAACGCGAACTGAAGAGGGACGATGAGGAGGTGAGGAGGACGGGAGGAGTGCGGACGCATGAGACACTCGTCATGCACTTCACATCAGGTAGACAGCCCAGTATAACACTGAAACACAGACGCATTTTGGACGCGGAGCGGCAGGACCGCAGCACACAGCCACCCACCGTTGAAACACGCATATCCAATGGGGAACACCTAAACAGACACGAAAATTTGCGGACACCAGAGACGAAAGGACAGCGAGGAGGCAGGGATATGCGATTGAATGCCGTTTAGCTGAATAGCGAGGAAAGTTCGCGGACGGTGGGCGTGGTTACTCCTCGCCTGCTATTGGCGGAATCGAAATATTGCGATAATGTTCAAGCAAACCCTTCCTCAGCCGTATCTGAAGAATGTGACCGGATGAAAAACTATGAGGAATTTTCTGAGCATCACTCACATGTCTAGAGGGTTTCCTAATCTAAAATTAATTGGTATTCGCTTTTTCGTTACCACCCGCACCTCCTAAATATCCGCCCCCCCCCCCTCCACTTCGACAAAACTTTGTGATGAGTACTGCTAGTTCTCCGCGATACAAAATAATACAGAGTTCCTGGTGGCCGTCAATTCCTGCTTGAAATTTTGCTACTTATCTAATGCGACAGGCCCAGTCGACAAAATTGGGCAACTCCCTACAGTGATGTAGAAGACTACTCAATCATGGACTTACCATACCACACCCTCTGGCATTTTTTATTCATTACAAACTTGATATTTTGCGTATGCAGTCCAGAAAAACGCATTAGTAGATTTTTGCGTTGCAATGGATCACAGCCCATTAGGCCAGAACAATACCCGATCGAGGCTGGCACATCCAATAGCAAGTGCGCAGTAACTACGCCCACTACGCACTAGTCTTTCTTCGCCCAACTCACTTTAGCAGAGTTAACAAACGTTGAACTAAAGCAGCTTAACGCAGTATTTTAGGAACTCTATACGGTCACAAATCCCAGGCTAAATGGGCGCGATCTTTCCAACAATTCTATGTTCTGCACGTCCCTGCCACCGACAACATATGGCAGAGGTTACCAGACGAGAGACGACGTCGATACGTTTCGATCGCTCTTTGTAACGTCGCACGAACAATCGGCAGCAGAACGAGGTGCGCGGCGGACTTCCCGGCAACGGCCGGTAGCCGTCAACCGGCAGCTGCTTCATCTGAAGCGTTTAGACTGAGCCGCGCGTGTGCGAGCGACTTCTAGCGAGCAAGACGAACCATTCGGTGGCCGCTGCTCGTCATGTCCTTCCTGGCGGCGTAGTTCACCAGCGCGAACTCCAGCAGAGCGCCGAAAATAAATGCCAAGCAAACACCGATCCACACATCAATCGCCTTAACAATGGAGGTAATTAACAACGGGGCAAGCGACAACGAGCGAGCACAAGCGACGTGCCTTCGTGTAGCTGACGGGCGGCAGTTTGGCGTTGATGCCGGAACTCTGAAATGCACATGTTACTCGCTCACATTAGGACATAAACAAACGAGTCTGTCGCTTTCCTGAGTCGTCATCGTCAGCAGAGTGGTGACACCTGAAAGCACACTACGTTCAGACTCACATCAAACTGTCAAGCTAACAGCCCACGTGCAGACAAGCAAACAGCTGCAACTGCCCTTTCTGAGCTCATCTCAGCATCATCAGCTGGCTCGCGAACATTTTCTAAAACTAATCGGTCGACCCAAGGCGGCGCATTCGTACTCTCGCCTAATTGTAAGTTGCAGCATGTGCTCAAAAAGTCTTGTTCTCAGCTCAATACATTTCGAGAGTAAATTGCGTTGTTTGATAACAAGAAAGATAACGACTCTATTTGTTAGATGCCAGTAGCCATAACTTGCTGTAGCGGTTAGGAGGCAGTCCATATCTGGCACGCTCAAATAAGCGTAACTACGTAGAGCAAAGCCATTCATCACGCGGAGCATGATGCTTAGAATGCAGATAGTCGCCATTATTTAACTGCCCGCACCCCCTTTAGCCAGTTCGTACCTGAGGAATTATAAGAACCTTTCGCAGTCAATATCTGCCTTTAAATTCTAAATGGTCATTTTTTAAACCTTAAGCAATCCGTACACCCAAAAAAGTCCTATCTAGTTTCTGCTAGAACAGTAGCTAGTTGTTTCCTCTCTTGCAGTTATCGCTTGGGTGGTCCTCTTGGACTTTTTGGCCTTCGCAATTGCACTGCGATTTTGCTGGTTTTCTGAGAGTTTCTAGTGCAGGCATCCTCGGACACTTCCCACCCATATGCATGCGTTAATCCAGTCTGCTCGTATGAAATTCGAGGTATAGCATTTACTCGAACCCAGTAACCGGATTTTTAGTTACAGTAAGCGAACTGTTATGCTGCGCTCACATTCGAGAATGATCGGTCTTCTTCTTCTGTTAGATCGGTGCGACGCCACGCGCAAGAAGGGAAGTGTCCGATAATCCAGTGGAAGGCACCTTATCCTTCGACTTTTTCGTCAGATTGTCTTTTCTTCAAAATATTTTCAAATTATTTTCCTCGTCCTGCATATTCTTGTTTCCCGGAGTTCGGAAAGTATCTGCAGAAATACGGCAATATTTCAAAACAACACAACTTTTTAACAACATTTTATTATTTAACGAAATAAGTTCCTTTGACATCGACTGCCTTCTACCTAACGTACCATAAGGCCACCGATTCCTTCGGGGGTAGAACTCCGGCGAACTGGAAGAGCCCGAAGGTTATTTTCGAGGTGGTCACGACCGTCGGAAAATGCGGCTTCAGGACAGCAGCTGAATGCAGATGTCCAGGCGCCTTTGGCGGTTACCGTCGGTTAGTTCATGTGAGACCCACTGACTAAGTCTCTTCACCATTCCTTCGCAGTCCATTGTCCACGCTTCCCTGGGTACAGCTAAGAGTGGCAGCAAAATATCGGGCCCCTTCGTATGGATGCTGTTCCGCCAGTTTCTTCAGCTCGTCTAACGATATCGCAGTTGATCGACCAGATCGAGGTTTATCTCCGAGTGCTTGTTTCCGGCTTTGAAGCCTTGTAACCAGGCATGCACAGACCGTTGAGAAGGGACTTCAGGGCCGAATACTTGGTTTCGACAGGCTTCAGCAGTGGAGTGGCCGAATCGGAACTCATAAAAGAGTATGTGTCGAATATAAGGAGACAAGTCGGTGACTGTAGGATAAAATAAGCAAGAGGTTGGTGTCCTTATATAGTATATCTATGGAACTTACAGAATATTTCAGAAAAAAAATCTAGAATATCGCGAAATTTTCGCAGATACTTCCCGAACCCCCTATACTTCCGCAACCAAAACATCAACTGAGTGCACACTCTTTTCGCAATCTAAGACCACTGAGGTCTGTGCAGTCAGGCACTCGCACGGATCCAAACTAGTTAAAGCAGCTCAATTCCAACCAGCTCAATTTTTACCATTTTGACACGAACAGCGTCCCGGCCCTGCCCACCTCACTAATCTTAGTCCGCGAAAAAGAGATTATAAGGTTTTCGGGTGCTGCCCCTTATCGACTAGCAAGGGAAAATTGGTGTGCGCGTGTGTAGCTGTTCGCAAAGTCTGAACGCGACAAAACGACGACAAATGCGTATCGTACCTAGCGTAACCCGTGCTGGAACCGAGTCTTTGTCGAGCCAGAACGACACCCAGGACACAATGACAAGCATAAACGAAGGGATATATAGCTGAAATGTGAGTGAGATTAAGTTAGCTGGTGGGAGAAAGCGGTTAGAAAAGGAAGAGCAAAGAAAGAGACAGACGGCGACAACACAGCCGAATAGAGCACAGGACAGTAGGACCAGGACACACCTGCAGCAGGTAATAGCTGAACTCGCGACGCAGCACCATCTGAGTACGGAGACATGAATACTCGCCTAAACACACCATGCCCAGAAGCGAAACTCGGGCGCCGACCGCGCCGCGACAGCTGCGCAAGCCGCGAGCGACCGCAGCGCGGCCGGCGTAGCGAGCGGAAGTGAAAGCGCACAGTTAGCAAAGTGTTAGCAGCCAAAAAGCCGACGGCACACCCCGGATCGGCGGAACTACCGCAGCAGAGCGGGGCGCGCGCACGTACCCGTATTGGTTTTGCTGGTGCAGTACTTGGTGACGACGTCCTGCAGCTCGAAGCTGGGCAGCGACTGTCGCAGGCCGTCCTTCTGCTGCACCGGATTCGTCGACTTCCACTCGTACTTGATGTCCTCCGTTGTGTACGCATCTGAAGCAGAGCACCGTGTTTTTGAGAGCTGTCAGAGTTGTTGTCGACTCTCGGCTAATGGCCTAAGCCGCACCGACTTCCTGCTCCCCCTTATTCGAGCCCGCTCCCTCTAT
This sequence comes from Oesophagostomum dentatum, assembly GCA_000797555.1. Taxonomy (NCBI): domain Eukaryota; kingdom Metazoa; phylum Nematoda; class Chromadorea; order Rhabditida; family Strongylidae; genus Oesophagostomum; species Oesophagostomum dentatum. The sequence continues at coordinate 12,933 of KN550150.1, read as the reverse complement.
GGCTTCACCGTAAAGCGCCACTAGACAACTCAGCTAGGTTTCCTGCAGAGCTAAATTCAGATGAAGAGGAATTTGATGACGTGAATCACCGTATCAGATGCCTCGGGAACAAGGCAAACATTTTTACACGGATTAGAGATTAAACCAATATTTTTCTAAAGCTTCCAGGAATATCCGAAAAAAAGGAAATACCCCAACCTAGAAGTCCTAGTTAGTTTCATTTCCTCATCAACAGTTACAGTACGAATAAATAGAGCTTCGGTATCAAACGTCATAAAAAGGAAAGAGTAGAGGTCGGGCCAAATTTGTTCATTCTCCGTACTTGAACGTGTAATACCTGCGTTTTCTGAAATCCGCAGTTATTGTTCAGGATCGCTTAGTCTGTGGCCGCAAAAAACCCGGTTAGCCAGAAATAACTAACAGAAACGGTTCTCCTTACCAGTCTAAACTGTTAGCGATCAGCGCTGAACGGCACCGCTTAATCATTTCATTTATAACCGGGTACATATGTCTCTGAAACCCAGGCTGAGTGCCTGCAGAAGGCGCAAATCTATCAGTTCGCTAAACAAACCGTATATCACCAATATATTGGACCAAAAGCAGCTTAAAAATAACCATTTTGAAAGTTTTTAATTACGCATGTTCGTAAAGTCGTTTAAGCGGACGAGTTATCTCGCCAAATCGTGCACTGACGAAAAAGCACGATGTCTATGTAAAATGGCTTAAATGCTAAAATTTTCAAATTTTTCTGTTCTTTGGCCACTCCTTACTTGTAATATGTAGTTTCAAACATAGGAAATTTAACTGTATGTCATTTCAACAACGACGGCTGTCGGGATCCCGTAACTCGTCCGCGAAACCGTTTCGGCGCGCAAAATCAGAAACTGTACTTTCCGTTAAGAACGGCATTGTCATGACATTTTCGCCCCTTAGCCAACTTAATGGGAACATTATCCATGATGATGAGATAAATAAAGTAGTCAATGTGTGTTTTGCGAACAGTTAAAGGCAGCACCCACGCTCGGAACGCATTCCGAGTTGTCAACGGATTCTGAAGGAGGAACTCGGAAAATAATTGAGGTCAAATTTCTCGGCTCAAAAATCATCCCTTACCAAGAGAACCGCTAAAAAAAGGACTCGTCCTCAACCTCGTGGACAAGTTTTCTGTTGCGCCTTCTATTGGAATCGTCTAACCGCCTTAACCGCGGAGACATGGAGGACACTTTCAGTTCTACTCATATTCAGGGGTTATAGCGCCCTAACTAGCATGGAAAGCTAGTTGGACAACTTGTACGCGAAATCGCGGGCGAGTCTTCTGGAGCTGTTTGCGTGGTCACGAATGACTTTTGAGCCGAGAACTTTGAAAGTCAACCATTTTTTGAGTTCTTCTTTCAGAATCCGTCGAGAACTCAAGGAGTGTTCCGAACGGGGGTGCTGTCTTTAAGGAGGGAGAAGAAAGCGTATCGAAAAATGGCCAGCTATATGCGTGCTGTGATATGAGTTTAATAAGGCTAAGTGAATGCAAAAACCATAGAGGTGGAACATTTGCTCTGCCATATGGCATGGTTATTGGATTGCATAACAAAAGTACGCATACAAAAAGCAAGACCCATAAGAATCTATTAAAATTCTATGTTACCACTGCGTTAACGTATAGTATTAGGAGCTGTTCGTACTTTGACGAATCCGCCGTCCATCTGATGCATCCTGTGTTGAAGAATAGAACCAAGATGGGTGAGCGTTACTCGGCAAAGCGGTACGATCCGACGTCGCGCGAGGCATTCGTCTGGGCATGCGTGCTTCAAAAAAGCGATGCACAGCCAAACGAATGGACAGTGAAGGCAGCGAACTGAGAGCTCGTCGATAATCACGCGCAGTCATAAGTTTGGCATGTTAAGCCATCCGACTGTCCGACGAATCCGTCGAAGTATGAACAGTCGCCTAAGTATAAAGTTATCAGTTCTAAAGTCAACATGAATGCCCTTTAAGCTTTGAAATCTCCCAAGAAACTGAAGCTCTTTGAAACTCGACGCGACTTTTCTCATAGTCAAAAACGCAGCGGAAGCCGTTCAGGATTTTCGACATCGGCTGTTTGTGTGGGCTTAACCTAGTGGCAAATATCACCTCTAGGGAAACCCTTATGAGAAAATCTTGGTGTTAAAGCCGAAAGAATAAGAGAGGAGCTCTTTCTAACGAGCGAAAACCCAGCGGAAAACCTTTCCACCACCCAATTTTTAAAACAAAAAAGAAGAGAAAAAACTTCTGGGGTTCTTACATGAGGCCAGATCGATGAGGCAGTTCTGACGATCCAACGGGTAGAACTCCAAGGACATCGGACACGACAGCACTAGCGACAATCTCAAACAGTTTGATCTACTCTCAAATCAATATTTCTATAAATCTCCAGAAATTCGAATTTCTAAGAAAATAACATGAAGAGTAGAAGTGCACTGGCAAAGTGAACGAACCTAACACTGTAAAGAATCGAGCCGTCCTTGTGAATCCGTATGAGCACATTCGGCTTGTCGATCAGGTGTCGCCGAGCCTCCCTGCAAGCATCCGAAATTTATGGCCCAATAAAAATAATTGCCTTCAACGTCATACTCGTCATGTGAGGAGACGCAGGAAATGTCCTCTGCATCAGCATTAGCCCCCGGCAAGAGCAGCCACCTTATCCTCTCGAAATGCAACCTAATAGCCATTTGGGGTGCAAAAAGTACCGAACAATTTGTGGACGTTCTCTGAGGCCAGAAGCAAAAAGCACAGAGCTCTGCGGAGGGCATCGGAAGTGTTTACATACAAAAACAAAAGGGAAGAGTTGCGAGGGCGCGTACCCTATGTAGCAAATTTAAACAAACATGTTTTGAATGCTGAGACTTACTCGCTGTAAGGCATATTTTTGTAAAAGGTTTCTCAAAGAAAAAGGAGGTGACTTAGCCGAAATCCTGTAGATTGTTTCGAAAGAAAGACACTAAGGCATGGTGGTCTTGAATCGTGGGTCTGCCAGGTCACTCGTACTGGATCTCTCCTCCATCTTCTCTCTTTCTCCCCCACTTCTCCTCTCTTTCCTTCCAGATACCACCCATATAAGCCTAGAATATTCCCAACCTGGCCGCAACATTTTCAGAAATAAAAGCAGTCATTTCCGATAACTGGTGTTTCAGTAAGTAGTTACAGGAAAGACCTACGTGATTTTCGATTACTCATTTATTTCTGTGTTGAAAAAAGTCAAAAATCTGCCGAAAGCTTATTTCTTTACGCAACCGTATGATGTTTTACCCGCGAAGCAAATATTTTGTCTTCGCTCTTTCGGGTAAGTTTTCTTCTAGTCGAATTTTCTTTCTTCTTCTAACCGCTTACTTAAGCTCCTTAGCTCCGCTACTAGCTCCTAAGCTCCGAAAAATTACCGCTCAAAAGATAGTTAGTTTTGAGCAGATTTGGCTACTTGTCGGCTTTCACAACCTTAACTTTTAAATTGACATTACCTTCTTTCTCACTGTTAGTAGTTCAAAGTAAGATCAGAACGTCTTCCGTTTCACTGACCTTTACCTCATAGATTAAACTGGCTTGAGTAGTCTTCAGAAACACTGGAACAGCCAACAGCCAAGGCATGTATTATCAGGAACAAGCCGCTGAGAAAATTGGTGGAAACATAGGAATTATAGTTTTAAATTAGAAATTTCCTACTTTTATGAAACTTGTTCATCATAGATTAGGATATCTTGGCGCACCTCGTTCTGCTGTATTTGAAGTTAAGTTTGAAAACGGAATCTAAGGTATTTTAGCTGTTTTCAGAGGCCCCTCCTAGTCAGCAAGTTCGTCCTTAAAGCTAAGAATTCATACTGCTCTGCGTTTGCCGAAGGCTAAAGGGCTAAATAGCCCGTAGCGACGCCTATTAGCCCCTCTACCGCGGTCATATCTAGGGCAGCTCTGACAGCATAATTGCAACACAGCTAAGATGCCTAATCGAGGTCAGAGCGAGTGCGTGTCGTGACGTCACCGGATGTGCCGTCGAAGCTGCTCTCGCTGCACTCCTCATTCATTCTGCCCGTAAATTGCTCGACAGAGTGAGGGCTCCAGGCCAGGTGCCCTAATGAGCCTAAAAGCTGGGCTCACAACATACTTTTCGTTCTGGAAGAAGGTGTCGGGCATCCAGATCTGCTGCGACTGGTCCGCGTTTTCGCTGGTCGCCAGAACGACAAACGGCGGCACCTGGAAGCGTCGTGGGTTGGCGGAGAGCCCTTCGGCACATTTAATCTGGGAAAGTGGCGCGCACCTCGGTGGACTCGTCCTCGAAGCGACCATAGGCCAGCCGTGCGTCGACCCACTCCTCTCGGAACGTGAACTGTGCGCTGTACTCCATGTTCACGTCGTCGATCTTCGAGATCGAGCGGAGGTAGATGTTCACCGTGACCAAGACGGGGCCGCCCGTGTCTGAAATGGCCAGTCACTCGAAAACAAAACACTAAAAAACCAAAACTTAAACGCTGTAAAGCGTAGATTAGCACTCAGGCACTAAATTTTCCACAGTATCCATCCTTTCCTCGAACACATTTACGGCACGTATTAGGAAGCGAGTAGAAGTGGATAGTGTGAGCGCATTTACTCCAGGAACACTAACTACTCCGGCCCATCTAACCAACCAGACAAAACCGTGTAACGAAGCCATGGCCAAAGTAGCCAAATAAATATAAAAGTGGCCCGTTAGAAATACTCTTGGTAAAGAGGAGTTCCTCCGGGATCATTTACAGCTTGATTTCTCTTGGCTTAAAAAGCGTTGTTGGTTACTTTCTTTACTCTACAAGCATGAGACAGCAGTTCAGTGATTACCCTTTTCACCCTGTGCATTTCAAGCGATGCACTTGAGCTTGTTAATTCTACGACACTTATGGATAGGTGAAATGCCTGGTACGGCTCAAGATGAATGTGCTTTCAAGTCAGGCGACATATTTGGCCGAAAGTGTTTTGAGACTAGTTTTTCGCGACAAACAAAGACGGGAACATGATCGCAGAGATTGAGGAATTAACCACTTCTGTTTCAGGAATAAAGGAAAGAGGAACTTCAGGCGTGAAGCAAAAACATTACTGCCTCAGTAGGAAAGTGTACATTAGGAAAAATGTTCAGTTTTTTTCCTCTAACCAACTATTGATAGTAAGTAGTTTAGGTAGCGGCTCTACAAAAGATGTCCTCTGCTACTTTTATCCTTCACTTTAGTTGGAAATCTTTTCCTGTTGAACAGTTGAAACAAAGTCCTAATAAAAGGTTCCTTCAAAGTAAGTCTTGAATATCTCAGATAAATAAAAATGAGGAGAAACTTTAACGAGTAACAGCAGGTATTTGAACGCGGTTCCGAGATACATCTATCCACTTATGGTTCTCTTCACATACGGCCAAACCCAGCAAACCGTGGACCCTCAGTAAGACTCGAAGTACCGTTTAGGTTTCAATAAAGGTTGCTTCTGCTTGCAGATTTCTTGGATATTCGCTTTATCGTTAATCTTCTGGTCAACCAAAAATCCCAAAAAAAATTAGAGCGCAACCTCAGTGCCTGTGATTCGCTACTTGCATTTTCTCTGCTTCAGAAAAATTTGCTACAAAGTATGGTGTTTTCTGCTGTATTCTGCAATAGAGAATAGCGCTTGCTTTTAAAACCCTCGAAAGTAATTATAAGACTTTTGCATACCTCTTGAGATAAATAAACTGGTGCTAGCTGCTAAAATTTTAAGGCTGATCCACTACAATGGGGCACGAAATATTCGAATACTTCTGAGCGCTACTGCATACCAAAAATATGTTCGCAATCTACAGTTAGGTATTTTACATCAGTTATTAGTTCAATCAAACACATACAACAGCAAGCAAAACAGGCTGACTCATAAAATATGAAAAAAGCTAGAAAATCCGCAAGCTTAACTGCCTGTGCCATCAGAGGTAAGGTAGGAGTGAAAGTTTGGAAAATTGCGTTTTGTCAAAGAATCTCAAATACGCTTCCACAACGTTTACTATAACTTGAACGTCAGTAGGCATGCAGTAACACCACATACTACCAATTAAGAGACTGAAAAATCCTGGAGAGAGAAAATAACAAAAAAACTTTCCTGTTTTAGTAAGTTATCGGTCAGTTATCCTATTTCTCTGAGGAATAACGCACCATTAGAAGAGCTTTCTCTTGGAGTTTGAAAAGCTAGGTCAATATAAAAAGGATTCAACTTGGACGAAAATGAGCACTGGCATTTGCCTCTGATGTGGGCCCTTTTGCTTTTCACTTCATAGCTAATTTAATGCTGAGTTTACACAAATATGTACTTAAAAGTGAGTGTTTACGTAGAAGTTTAAAAGCTTAAAAAATTTCATTCGGATGGATGTAATTTATTTCTTTTCAGACTGCTGAATTTAAGGGCTCGGATAAAGTTTCTTCAAATGACATCAACAGCGTAGCAGAGGTGGTTCAAGCACTGCTTTTTGCAGTAGTAGCAGCAAGATTTAGTAGGCAACATATCTTTGTCTCGACAACGTCTATGACAGTTTTGATAAACATCTAATGTAATTTGCTGTAGGTAAGTATAATAGAAAAAACTCCAGTCAGGTAGTATGCGCGCAGAATACAAATCTTGGAGAAGGAAATTCCACAGAGACGCTTGCTGAATGACACCGAACACCTACGCTTTACGCAGTTCTCCGCTTCCGTTCTCATTTTTACGAGCAGCTCATGCCAGATATTAAAAAGTCGTATCAGATAAAATTTATATAATTTAGTTGTAGAGAGTGCAATCCTGTAAGAGGTCGAATTACGACGTGGTGCCATAAGAACATTGAAAAAAAGTAGCAGAGAAAACGTGAATAAAAGAAAGCTCAAGAAAATACGTGTGTGAAAGAATCGATTTGTTCGCGAAAAAATCAATTTCGTATATGAGCAAAATGAAATTACGCTCTTTCGTGCTCATAAATTATGCTCATGCAAATTGCTTTTTCACACCTTGAGCGCTCTCGATCACGCACCTGCGTGAGTTTTCAGGGAACGAAATAAACTACCCTGGTTCTATTACTTAAGACTACCAACTTTTTAAGCATTATCTTAAAAGAAAAGCATACGCACCTGGCCACGAGGCATTCAGCCCCCGTGGTCTCACTCGCCAGTCGTAGTTGTGGAGAATACGCTGGATGATCTCCTGCTCCTTGAGCTTCCGCTTAGCCGCGACGCTTCGAAAAATACTGAAGATGCAGATCAGGGCTAGGAATAGCCCTATCCGCCGTCCAGGTAGCGCGGAGATACGCATGCTGGTCCTGGTGAGCTGTGTTTTGTAGACGAGTCCTAGATCGATGCCATTGGCGAAGAAGCACCGGAGCTGCGGGTGTAGCGCAGACTTCGTAGTATTCTGAAGTAGTAGTGAAGGCGAGGTTCTATTCAGCAGGTTGGAGCAATTGCGACACGAGCACAAAGGTCTGGCGCGGTGATTTGCGCCGTCGTCGAAGCGAATTACGACGGAAAGAAGTCGACATAAACGTTTAAGGCCATTTTGGGAGCAGAGCTTGCAAGGAGTCTCGGATTAAAATGCGCAGTAGTAGTAGAAGTTTAGAGATGACTGTAAACAGTTACGGAAGGGAAATAATTGTTTACTTGTTTAGTCAATGCATTGACGGCAGGCCTATTGACAGAAGATATGTGATGCAGGATGGAAAAATCAAGCAATCAGTAGAGAGCAAAACAACAAAGAATGCAGCTCTAAAAATGAGCAAAAACTAATAGAAGAACCCGGAAATAATTGGGTAAAACTGAAGCAGAAAACGGTGGAACACGATCTCAACCGCATACCGAGTTGAGACTTTGGGTAGAATTTAACCCGTCTCTCTTCTCGGGAAGGGAAGAAAAGTAAGGAGTATAAATAATAAAGAAATAACGATCCAAAAATCGCAACAGATAGGAAGGATCAGTGCTATGACGAAGGAGAAACAACGTATCTTAAAAATGCTGGAAAGAAGAGGTTAGAAGTTGTCACCTTAGAGAGTAAGAAAGAAGAGAGCAGGAAGAGTAGGATTCGTCCAGAAAAAGTAGCACTAACAAAACTAGGCGGTACAGGTGACCTGGACCATTAAACTGATGGAGAAAATCCTCGTTGATTCTATATGACATCGCACAGTATGAGTAAATAAAAAAAGAGACTCTTAATTGAACGCCGCGCTAGCGAACTAACCGACCAATCGTTTCCGGTACAGTATCAAAAGCCATCGAAGCCGACCATTTACCCAAGAGAACCCCAAAAAGTGGGCGGAGCCTAGGCCAGCAAAAACAGTGCTGTTCTTCCAGCGCGAGTGGCTAGCTGCTGGAGTTCCGCACCGAGGGGGCGTGGTCTCCTCGGCTAGGCAAAGTCACATCGATTCGGAGAGCCGAAAGAAGCGAAATACGAGATCTCTCGAGGATGTACGTTCAGTCAGTGCACTCTTCAAATCCGAAAATCCCACCCGCCGAGCGGCCGACCGGTACGTTAAAAATCCCTCTAGCTGCTGCAGCTTTAATGACGGCTACGGTAAGTCTCAGCAGCATTTCTTCTGCATTTGGTTAGGTGACACAGGAGCAAACCATTTGCCAAATTAATCCATTCACACCCGGGTTCCGGGCAAATATAGTGAAAGAGGATCTCGTCACCCCGCTGAGTCCCAAGAGATCTCTATCTCGCACCACCTTCCAGCTAAGCCTACTCAAACAGGTGTTTCTAGAAAAAGGGCAGAAAATCTGTTAACGCTTATTAACTCAGAAATCACTCATTTAATGGATTTCGCATGAAAATGACTTGAATGGGAAATACGAGGAGAACGCAAGATAAGGCGTTATGGGCGGTTTCATAATCATAGAGCGTGAGGCGGAGCAAGAACTTATTATTGACGAGGTATCTGGTTTATAAGCGCAATTTTACGGCTGTCTATCTGGATTAGATTGTTTGAGAAATGCTGATTATGAACCTCGCTACCTACAGCGAATGAACTCTAGAAGCAATATAGTTTTCTTGAATACAAGCTAAACTATGGCTATAAATTATTCAGAATGACGAGTAGTTAATAATATTGGAGATGGCATGATGAGAAATGGCGTCATGCTCGATAAATAGAAAAACATTGGACTGATGCTCAATACGACGCTCACGGCTGCTGAGTAGATATTAATTAAGCGGATCAGTAAGCGTTCATAGGAGGTGGATCTTCAGAGCGTATGAAAACAGCGACCCCATAATTTTGCATTGAAATTTCTAAAAATTGTCCAGAATAAATGACAAAAACGGTGAACGACAGTGTACCGGTTGGTGTCAACTGCTCGCTAAGACTGTACCGTACTCCAACAGGTTTCACACGAGTGTTGCTGACAGCTTTTCCCAACTTCTCTCAACAGCCCATACTCGGGATGGAAAGTGTTCACTTTTACCGTCCAGTGGTCATCTGTTGCAGTCTCGTGTCATTTTTTTCTTCAGCTGCCACCTCCTTTCGAGAGTCCTGCCGTTTCTTTAGCATGCTCAAAAACATTTTCCAGTATAAAAACCTGTTTCTCAGTAGACGGTACACTACCGTCGACACAAACCAAGTGCTTATTGAAGTGATTGGAGCGGGAACGCCTATCATTTGCCAAACACGTCATTCGCAGCAAGGCGTAAAGTCCATTCGTATAGGATCCTTACTAAACAAGTAGAGGAATTATTGATGTTGCTATGCCTTGGAAACAGTTTCTATAAAGTCTAGCAATTGTGGAGGTTTGCGGAGATGATCACGCGGACAATTGTCTGAACTATGGAGAAAGCGGTAAAGCAGCCCCTGGGCTAGGCTCTGAAAAACTTAGCGGACATTTTCGAAAAATTTAGACTAGGTTATTGAGATGAAAACGATCCTCACATGTTTTTGCTTCTTCTGAACCACTAAGCACGAGGAGCAGCGAATCATGTCACCTATTAGT
>KN550149.1:28093-39983 GCA_000797555.1 Oesophagostomum dentatum | reverse complement strand
GGCTTTTTCCTAGACCATTCTTCTTAAAGGCTTCACCCTAAAGAAGAGTGAATCATCGTAGGCATGCAAAAGATCTGAGCTTCATGTCAAAGTACAAAGTATATGTGAAACTACAAAGAGCGCGATGCTACGCGTCACGCTTACAACAGTTTTGGAAGATATTTTACTTATACTGCGAAAAAGCATCGAAAAGCTCTCGAAAGGCTGTGAATGCTTCATTATTGGAGCTGGTAGTGTTTACCCCGATGAGACCACTGTGGCTCTACGCGGCAAAATGACATTTCTGCTATTCCCCTTTTCAGATAACTAACAGTGGGATCTTCTGCCTTTCCCACAATTTTCCAGGTGACTCCCAGATCTTCTAGAGAGTTCGTCCCCAGCACAATTTCATTCCTGCTGCTATCTAAGATATAGAAGGCAACCTCGTTCTTCTTCCCTTGCTCGAGTTTCACCGCAATTTTCACGGCACCCAAGAATTTCATTCTCCGGCCTGATGCGTCACACACGGGTTCCACCTCTTTTTCCGGAAGAACTTCCAGGCTGTCTGTATCGGACCCTCTCTTTTTGGCTCTCACCAACACTCCCACCGGCACGATACTTATCATGTACCCTGTATCCAGTAAAGCAGGAATGCGTTCTTCCAGCATTCTTGCCCATGCCGTCACTTTCATACCCACTAACGGCTTCCTTTCACTTACTACGGATGTTCTCACTCCCAGTACTTCTGGCTTGGGTGATAATTTTTGATAGTCGACTCTTCTGCTCTTCTTCCCTTTTCACTCTGTCTTCCCCAAGCTTATTCACGCACGGTCGTCGTAGGGGACAGTTCTTACTTATATGGCCAAATCGTGAGCAATTAAAACACCTTCTTGACCCGGTTGCCTTCAACTCTCTCACATTTTCATCACGACTCTCTTTCCTAACACAAGCCCTTTCCTCATTCTCGTGCCCTATGTTCGCTGAGTCAGTCCTCCCTCTCCTTTCTCGGCTTTACTCTCTTTCACCTACATCTCTTTTCCGGTTCACTGTATTCCTTCTTCCACTCTCTTCTGTCCATTTGCTCCCTTCATAATATCTGGACCTCGCTCTCCAGTCACTTGTCCTCTCTGACATTCGCATTTCTCTTTGCCCATACATCCTCTTAGATGTTTCGATGAAAGAGCCAGCTGCTTTACCTCTTCGTAGGCTTTTTCCGCTCTCACCCGGTGTAGAACACTTAAGAAGTGTACATGTTCAGGCCAACTTTTGAGATTTGATAGCAATATTTGCGCGAACTCTGGCGACCTGTCTTCCATACTACCGTCTGGATAAGCCTTCCTCCCTAGCTTTTCCAATGCCAGGCAAAACTCAGCAACGTCCTGCCCTGGGCGCATTCTTAATTCCTGCAGTTGCGCAATTGCGCGCATCCTACATGCCACTGAGTCTTCAGCCAAAAGCTTAGCCATTTCCCTTACCACCTCATCGAACCCCTTCCTTCTTACTTCTACTGGTAAGGATAGAAAGGTGCTCTTCGCTCAACCACGTAGATGATCATCTACTAGGATATCTATGAGCGTCTGCTCATCCCCCACAACACTGCGGTATTTCCTACCAAACCTTCTAATGAATTCGTGGAAACTTTCATTGGGCTTCCCTTTGTACACGCCCGGGTCCACACAAGACAACGATTGGAAATAGCTAATCATATTAGCATCCGAATTCTGACCTGTTCTTTGCTCCGCTTCTGCCCATAACGTTCCCGCACATGGCTTCCACTCGGGCTCTGAGGACGCTCCAATCCGTGGCGTTTTCAGAGAGCTCTGAAATTTCGCATATGTAGCATCACTGCAACCAGTCACCACTGCCATATCATGTGTACCTTGCAACGCTTCTGCGGACGTCAGCTTTCTTCTGCGCTCCTACCTTTAGGTCTCGAACTGCTTGCACCACCTGCAACATGTCTGTCTCTAGGACCTCACATATATCTGCTAAGACATCTCTTTCAATCGTCCTCACATATTCCATCCAGTCCTGTTCGGTCTCAATCCCTCTCTCACTCAGCACCCTACTTATGGTCTCATGCAAGACTCTTGTGTTTTGGCAATTTGCTCTAAGTCTTTCCATCCTGGCACACACTGCCTCTACCTCTCTCTTTACAAGCTCACTGCCTTTTCTTGTACCTCGCTGAAACTTATGCTCAGCTATCTCTCCCATCAACACTTCTGGGACCCCCCCCTCAACATTTCTGTGATTGCCTTTAGCTCTCCTGTTATCACACTGTCCGGAAACAATACACCAGATTGACCCACCGGGCTCTCAACTTGCACATCTTCATCCTCATCGGAGGATCCCACCATGTTAACGTCGTCCATACTCTTGGCCATTACGGCTTATCTGCAACAAACACGTATAACTTTGCTGTTCCGTCGTATACGAACACAAGTCAACAGCGTGCGATAGCAAGGACAAGAGATGCTAACACTTAATACTGACGTGCACTCTTTCTTACTATACCTCATCCGATCGATACCGTACGCCTGCTGGACAATCTCCGCTACTTGCGTTTCCTATGGGTTATCAATCGATAAATCACTACACTGTCCTTGCTTACTCAAAAGACTGATGCCCTTTCCTGTGGCTCTCTGCTCTTTTCGCAATCGCTCTGCTACCACTGCGTTTTCTTTGACTTCTTCTCTCTACTTAATCGATAAATCAATAGCCACTAAAACCCTTACGGTTCTTCTGTGTCCCTATGTTAGCAAGGCTACAATCGATTCACTACCTTCGGCTCACTTCGCTTGGTCACACCTCGGTCGCTGGATATCCGATAATCGATATCGGTAGTAACGCTCAATCTCTGCTGAGATTGGCCTACCACGGTACAAGCTTGCCCTGTCTCACAAGCTTTCCTTACTCACTCCGACTGTAACTCACCTTGTCTCACGAGATTACAGCCTATCCCGAACAAGCACTAACTGCATCTCGCCCTGTCTCACGAGGTTACAGTCTACCAGCGATGAACGAGATTCTAATTAATGCTAGCATGGTTCGGCCCCCATGTGGTTTAGACGAGAGGCCAAGTTAGAAAAAATGTGAGTTCTCCACGAGCGGAAGGTACAATCTCGTTTATACGAGTCAGAAAAACACAACTACCGAGTAATATAAGAATTTATTAACAATAAATTAGACTATACGGCAAGAGCTACGAAAGCAATACACGAAATAAAGAAACAAAAAACCCTCGGTGATACCACCCACGGTCGAGGGCAAGACAGAACTGACTACCTCATCCGGAAATGCGGACTCTGCCCACGATGATGTCTGATCAAGGAGATCAGATTTCCGGCGCTACAGTGCGCGCCGTTTAAGTGGGAGGCCCCCTTGACCACCCTTCACTAACACGAGCGAATTTTGGTGTGGGCGATTGCGGCAGGAATTGCCAAGTGAGGGGGGAGGAGCTTTGTGACGGAGCAGCAACTTCTGACTCTGCCCCTCATTTGCAGAAGAACTTAAAGGTGTGAACTGGCCGCGAATCCACATCGACCGTTTTTGGCTACCGTAACCCGCATCCTTTAGGATTCGTGAACAGAGCGCGTTATCTTAGCTTGATCGATAAAAAAGTCGGTGAACTAGGGCGCCGGTAAGTTGCTCCCCGCCTTGTGGTTGAACGACTGAAAACGCGATTTCACACTTCTATATCGCCAGTTCAGTTCTCAGAAACACTAGGTTTCATGTTTTTGCTCGTTCTGTTTCTTGTTTCTTTCCTTTTCTTCTTAAACAGAAGATGGGAAAATCTTTGTAGTGTGTACTACTGAGTAAAACGTAAACGTTGTCATTTAGCGGGAAGGCGCGTGGCTGTTATATGAATCTAAATGCATCAAGTGGTAGAACACTCACTCACGCAGTACAAAAAAAGGTGAACGAACATCGGCAGGCTCAGATACTAGATCCAGTTTCAAAACATCTCATTGCAGTCGCATTGGAATCGTACGTAGAGATATGAAGCAGAGATACGAAGGTTCTGGCAGGATCTAGCAATGAAAACGAACGTCTTCAAAGTTGAGATCTTTGTTAAAGAATGGGCGCAAATTCGGATACCTGCTATCTTGTAGACACAAATTTTTAACCTTTCTACGGTACATAAAGTGAACGTAGCAATATCAGAAGTTGTATACAAAGGCAATGAACTATGCTGACCACGAATAACACATTCGCTCTTATAGCAAAGCATCACTACAATATGAAATTCACATTAAGGGAGTTTCAGTCATGAACAAGAAACTTGCACATCATCCTTACTAGGTGTGCCTTTTATGAAAAGATACTAACTGTCCCTTTTTCAGCTAAAATCACCCTCTCTTTTCACTTCTAGTTTATTGTGTCGGCTGCCCAATGCAGATATCGTGCTCATTTTAATGTAAGAAAGTGAAAACAAAGCATTCATCTAAAAAATGTTTCTAATATGATAGAGAGCCTCTAGAAAATGCTATAATAGCAACTTTGCAACCACTAATACTGGAATTCCTACGACAAAATTCCAGGTCAGTCTCCTCTTTCATTAGTTCTTTAGCAATTCTGAACTGAGGCCTTTTCCTTTCCAACAGATATCACGGTCATGTTCACAGTGTCGGACTACCCCAGAAACAATAGAAAGCTCTTTTCAGTCCACTAAGAAATATATAGTCATTCATAGCTATTGAACCGCTAGCGCAGAAAAAAATAGCTTGACAAAAAGAATCCAGTATCCCATTCTGGTCAGCTGAAGTTGAAGAAAGTTGAAAGAACATCAGATTAGTGCAATCCTGCTTGAGTGTGAGAGAAACGCTCGGCTGTACTTCCATAAGATCAATTGTTCTACTCATTTAAGTAAAGAAGAGCTGATTTGCTCCAAAGTCTGCAGATGCGGGTTACTGTAGCCGAGAACGGCCGATGTGGATTCGTGGCCATTTTACACGTTTATAGCCCCACTCAGAGTTGGCGAGATGGGCGAGCTCGTAATGTTATAGGGGTAGTCAAACGGCTGTGTGGAAGCCCATACAGCACTGGCGAGCTAGCCGAGCTCGCCCACTCTGCAAGCGGCTTAAAGGCAGCACCCACTCTCAGAACGCCTCCTGGGTTCTCGATGGATTCTGAAAGACGAACTCAAAAATGGATTGAGGTTCAAACTTCTCGGCTCAGAACTCATTCCTGACCGAGAAATTCGTTCCAGAAGACTCGTCCGCGATTTCATGGATGAGCTTCAGATTTTGTCATGTGCTCTTTCTGTTGGAGTCGCCTAACCGCTTTACTTGCGAGGACATGGAAACCTTCTACAATTCTTCTCACATCAGATGGTTGTAGCGCTTTAACTAGTATGGAAAAATAAAGTGACAAGACAACTCGTCCCCACATTTTTCATAACTGATCCACCGAGTACCCAGCGTTTCGGCTGTTTTCTCCCCAACGAGCTGCTTACCGATGCTCTCACTTTGGCTTTTAGCTATTCAGCCACCATGGTTTTATAAGCTATCTGAATCTCCAAATCCGTTTTTAGAGTGGGTGCTGCCTTTAAGTTCTTTTCTCGTCTACCGCTGCGACACTCTGATAGGGGCTTAGGACTTCGCACGGAGGCAACAAGCTCTCCACGAAGTAGGAACTAATCTAGCTAACGTTTCTGACTCCTTTGTTTTATAATAGATCTCAGAATAAAGTAAGGGGAAGTTAGGTGGTTTGTATAATATTTTCAGTTTGCTTCTTTGTCTTCTGCGGAAATTCTTATTTTCAGTCATATGTTCTTCCAAGAAGTGGAGGTAGGCGCAAACGAAACGGCCACAGTTCTTGACAGAGGTGAGTTTCGCTGTTCTAGATACTGTAAATTTTCTTAGGATACAAGCGATCCTCCGTTGGATCACTAGTTCATGGAAGCTGTAAAAATGTCTCAAGACCATCACAGTTTTCATATTTTCAAAACATAATAACTAAAGATCGCAGAACTCCTGGGCAGTGTGAACAGTTGTGGTTTCAGTTATCGTTTCAGTTCTGCATAGTCTCTTTTTCGCGGACTATGACTGGTTAGGTGGACGAGGCCAGGCATCCAAAGGGATGCTAGCCGTGTTCAAACAGATTAATACACGAAACTAGCGTAATGTTGATCCGTTCTTTTCGTTTCGACATGCTTCTTTGCTTTTTAAGTTACTTTGGGCTCCCTTTGTAGACCGAAGCAAGTTTGGCCCCGCCCACCTCATTAGTCATAGTCCACGAAAAGTGTATGTGTTTAGAGGTCTTAGTTCGGTATAAGGTTATTTCGGTACACTTTTATATACAAGATTGGGGACAATTAAACACACATAGTTTGAGAATGTACCGTTGATTCGCCCAGATAGTGCCTCGGTCATCGCGGTCTAGTGTAATTGCGTACCAGGCAGGGCAACGGCGTCGGTTGTCACTGGAGCAGCAAGCGAGAATCAGCTGTTTCTAGCCTTCTCGCTCGCCGTCTCTGCCTGGTACGCAATTGCACTAAACCGCGATAACCGGGGCACTATCTGAGCGAATTGACGATACAGTGCTTGTCGCGGACTCTGAGCCCGCGCACAAGCAGTCTACGGAGTTCCTCGCTGGTGCCTTGCCAATGCATGATCGATCGATAGTGTAAAGCTGCAGTGTAGAGGTCCGTAGACTCATACGGTACAGGCGGGCTGAGAGTCCGCGACAAGCACTGTAGTTCATTCGAATTCGGTTTTGTCTGGTATAATATTGAAAGACAACAAAAGACCTTCTTGCCGTCGAATTTAGCACTCGCAGTTATTGAGATATATGAAGATGTCTACTCTCATCTATTTCATAACCTTGTTGTAGGCAGAGTTATTTCACCAGATTTTTGCCTTTTCTTAAAGTAAGGACTGAGCTTTACTCAGCAATGAGCTATGCTAATTTTGAAGTTTTTTCATGGAAAAAAACGCTCTTATTGAAAATCACTTTCGTTAAATGCTACCTTAGAACCATGTCAAGAACTGCTTCGTCCTTCGGAAAACACTTAGATGACGCTTTTCCTTCAGATATAACAGAGCTGACAGAGTATGCGTCCCCGTACTGATCATTCAGTAAGAATCTTTCGTATCCAGACTTATATAAAACATCTGAGCTCGAATGAACTTTTGAGAGGAAAGAAGCGAGTAACAGTGAAACAGCAGTAGACTAACAAACGAGCACAACTGTAACGAGAATACGAGCAAAAGTCACTTTCCGGTCTTGCCGATGTGCGGCGCTGCGAACCCCTGCGCAGACGAGTGAGTAGAAATAGATGGGGGCAGTCCTACAATGAGGTATAGATTTTTTGGAATTCTTTTGCATCAGTGCAATCGCGTAGTTGGAATGGTCCTCTATGCAATCGTAATATATAAGTGGCAGACCTCGTAAGCGATAGCTAGTAGCAGCCGCCACCATACCTAACAACATTGGAAATCACTTTATTTAGTTTTCGTTTTTTTTCAGTAAGAAAACATCAAAATCTGCCATACTCTAGTAAAGAATGCTGAATTGAACACTCAGTAGGGAACGGAAGCACTTTAAGAATGCATGTGTTATTGGGGATGCATGTGTTATTGGCGGGGGACGGACGTTACTTTCGGGTGTCAATACATGGGCTTGCTCAAGATAATGTGGTACCTTGGCGTGCCTTGAAGCTGTCAGCAAGCTGGGTCAACTTCTAATAGCGCCTTATGACTGGCACTGTACGAGCTTTAGACTACTGGGTAGTCCATAGGAATTTCTTGTGGTGACTACCAGCCAGACAGTCAAAAAGAGAAGTTGTTAAAGTTTAACTAACCGACAGTGCGCAGGACACTTTTATAATCTTCCAGAGACAGCAGAGTAGACATTGCAAAAAGGGCACTCTAGGAGAACTTAAATTTTATATTATCGCTCCTCTTTTCCATAATAACGTTTAGTAACCGCTCCGCGGTCCTGCACCGTTGGTTTGAACAGCATAACCGTATTGTTTTGCATTTTTCTACTGTCTCTCTATTCGGAGTATTATAGGATAGGGTACAGATACCAGATGGCGCACGTGCTACCACACACATGCTGGACTGCCTGCAAGCCGGACGGACCGTACAAACACTTGACGGGTGCGAGACTATCCACCTTGGCCGTGGGTTCTGCTATTGGCCCGTTCAGATGCGGCTACTAACTCGTCCACATTTCCGTTTGAATTTGCGTTATTCTGAGTGGGAATTTGGACGAATTGGTGGAGAATGGCGGCTCGACCCCGCCTTCCCCAGGGTGGATAGTCTCGCACCCACACTTGACGGAGCACACGCCGGATGGCGCACACTCCGGACGGCGCAAAGGCCCGATGGATCGCGCGCACGCCGGACGGCGCACAGGCCCGACGCTTGGCGCGCACGTCTGATGGCGCACCCGCCGAACGGACCGCCCACTCGCTTGACGGTGCGCGCACGCTCCGGAGGGTTAGTCCCATTAAAACGAACTCTACTGAAGCTAGGCAGCCTTTACTATCTCCTCAGGTAGTCTGCGGACACACAAACTGCAATCCATCGACCGCCACATATCTCTAAACACGGCGCTCCAACGCGTCCCAACATGTCCGCCGGGATGTGTGTGTCCGCAGAATGCTTGAGGAGACAGTACATACATGATAATTATGTAATTTCGTTCTTGTTTTACTTGAACAACTCTTCACGTTCGACACGTTAAAAAACGTGGCCCGGAACAGGTCCTAATGATGGAAAGGACACACACATGAAACCTCAATTAATATATTAGAAGATAGCTTTGAAAGGAAGGTAATCAGTATGAAGTTTGTAGCGTTTCAGTGGAACCATTGCAAAATCATAGTCCATGCGTGCAAGAGCCTGCACATGCCGTTTCTTCAGACGTAAACGTGATGTCACAAATGGAGCAAAATCAACAATCAGAGTAAGTGAAGAAAATACTTCAAATTTCAGAAGTCAGTTAAAGAACGGTTTTCCCACGCTGACGTATAGGGCATTCACCTGACAACTGCGCGTCTATCCCGATTTGTGTCACTGCAGAAGGCCCGACTAGCCTTACGCGACAACTTTGGCGACCGCTTCACCCATGTGTTTTCTTTGTTTTTTGCGTATTTTTGTTTGTTCTTCCTCATTTTTTAAACTTTTAGTTACTTTTGCGTTGCATTAGAGCGATATTGTATTGTAGTTGCTCAAACAGTTTCGTAGAATAGTTTTTGAAGACTTTTCTTCAGATGTTAGAGCCACTTGCTTTTCCAGCGTTTTTCAGACTCCCGTATGGTTCTGTATTCATTTTTCTAGTGTATTCGTTCCAGTCTGCTTTCTACTGCTAGCTTGTTACTAGTCCACTGATATTTTCCCCAAACAGTGATAGACTACCTTAAAAATATCACAGTTTGAGGAAAACAGTACTGGACTAGTAGCAGACTAGTATTAGACTAGTATTAGAGTAGACTAGAATGAAACCCGAATAGAAATACGAATACAGAACCATACCAGAGGATGAAAAAAAATGGAGAAGCGAGCAGTTCCAGCATCTGAAAATAGTCTTCCAAAACCATTCTACGAAACTGTTTGAACAACTACAGTACAGTATCGCTCTAATATAACGTAAAAGTAGCTAAAAGCAAAAGAAAAACGAAGAAGAATAAACAAAAGTACGCAAAAAAACCAAGAAAACGCATGCGTGAAGTGATTGCCAAAGTTGTCGCTTAAGGCTAGTTAGGCCTTCTGCAGTGACACAAATCGGGGTAGACGCGCGGTTGTCAGATAAATGCCCTATCTAGTCGAGTTGACCAGTTTGTGCAAAGTTGTAAGGTGTGCAGGGACAGAAATCATTAACCATGGCTGACAATTCCACTCAAGAACGGCTCTCGACAGTAACAGCTGACCACGTGTTTGCGCCACAGCTAATCTAAAGACGGCTTTTTTCTGATTTGTTTAGGTACAGCCAGCACAACTTTGCATCGACTGGTCAACTTGACTGTATGCACAACCTGATTGAGAGGAACTCTCTGCGATGTTTTCTTCAATTTAAACTATTCTCAATCCTACTGACAAATGGTCCCGGCGACTAACACCGCGCGAGCCTATTGCGTTGTCGAGCTACGCGTGCTAAGCGGCGCTTCACGGCCGCTCGGCAGTGGATGCGGGACGTTCTCCACGTGCTGCTCGGCAGTGCGATGCGCACAGTCTGCCCAAAGGACGCAGACTAATGATGCGGCGGGCGTATGTGGTGGGCGGCCAGATGTCGACCCGTCTGCCGCTGGTGCCAGCTGTTTTTATCGATTGGCAGTGGGGAAGACGAGTCGGCATTCGACCGCCTATTGTATACGAGCGCTGCATCATTAGTCTGCGTCCTTTGGACAGACTGTACCTGCCGCCTTCGCCGCCCCATTTAACAAAAGGATTGACAAGTCCTTTGAAGGCAGTACCCACGCTCGGAACGCCTACTGGGTTTCCAATTGATTCTGAAAGAGGAACTCAAAAAATGGTTGAGATTCAGATTTTTCGGCTCAAAAGTCATTCCTGACCAAGAAAATCGGTACAGAAGACTCGTCCTCAATCTCGCGGACGAGTTTTCTATTTCGCCGTGCTCCTTCTGTTGGGGTCGTCTACCACCTTAAGCGCGGCGTCATGGAAGAGACTTTCAGTACTACCCATATTCAGGGGTTATAGTGCTCTAATTAGCGTGAGAAGCCAGCTGGACAACTCGTCCACGAAATAGCGGACGAGGTGGTCTGGAGCGATGTGCTTGGCCGGGAACGAGTTTTGAGGCGATAAACTGAATTTAACTGAATTAATTTGAACCTCAACCGTTTCTCGAGTTCGTCTCTCAGAATCGGTCGAAAACCCAGAAGGCGTTCCGAGCGTGAGTGCTGCCTTTAAGGTTGGTTATACTTACAAATAATGAGACTAAATCGCAGTCTTAGATAAGCACCTGCCACAAAAAGCAGTTTTGTGATTATCATTTCGATCCTGCCACTGTTAAGAACGGGGAAAACGACCAAATTATGCAAAATCATTACTTATAATAACGAGCATAGGTGGAAAGGTCGAAGTCAGATATTCCACTCACCTTCACCTTTTTGAAAAATTTTAAGGAGGTCTTATCACCTGTGAGGGGAAGGGGCAGCTCAATGAAGTGGACGATGGGACGATTTCCGGGAGTAAGAAGAACAAAAATAGACATAATCGTTGTAATTGTTTGTTAAGTGTACTACTGTCGGGTCGGATTCCAATGATTGCCGTGCCACGGCAATGACGTCATCACTGCGCCGCGGTATATCACTCCAACCCTATCTCTGACAATGCTGGCAAAGCGCCATCACCAGCCGCAGCGCTCCTTCGCACACGCAAGTACAAACGTCATTAGCACCCGACCTCACGGTATATTACGTAACTCGTGCTCCGATCTTAGTGGTTATGTAAGGTGCGGCTCACTGGCAAACATAAAATAGTAGTGATACCCTGTGTTGGTACTGTAGAAAATCCGGATCTGACATGTAA
This sequence comes from Oesophagostomum dentatum, assembly GCA_000797555.1. NCBI lineage: Eukaryota > Metazoa > Nematoda > Chromadorea > Rhabditida > Strongylidae > Oesophagostomum > Oesophagostomum dentatum. The sequence continues at coordinate 28,506 of KN550149.1, read as the reverse complement.
ACGAAGATAACGTAGAAGCTACTATGAATAATATACAAGTGGAAGGCGGCGGGACGTTAGGGTCCGCCAGCCGGTACTGAGACGCCTGCGGACCTTGCTGCCAGCGCGCGCTGGTACAGTACTACGCGGCGCGGCTGGCCACAGCACTCTCCGGCCAGCTCACCCCACCATCCGGCTCGTCCAGCAGTGCAGCAAACACGACATCGCGGTTCGAATCGCTGCGAAACACGAGGATAATCATTTAAAAAAACAGTGAAAACGGTTATTAGGGACTTGGCAGCTTCTCACACTTCCCTTTCTAGTCGGATTCTGTATATTTTGAAAAAGGCAGTAAGTGGAAGTTTCCTGTCGGTCTAAGCATCGAAACTGGAATACACATACGGTGAACTATAGGTATAGGTCATCCTGGCGTT
>KN550145.1:57494-67944 GCA_000797555.1 Oesophagostomum dentatum | reverse complement strand
GTCGAATCGGACAGATCTCGTAGTCAATTTCAAATGATGGCATGACCTAAAACGAAGATGTTTTAAAATTGGATGAAGAAGATGAGCCACTAGAATAAAACTGCTCTTTTTATGCTCTCTGTAGGAAAAAAAATATATTTGAACCTTATTTCTAAGGAAAAAAACGTAGTAGACGTATACTTATAAGAGCAGAGCTTAATAGATTTATACGTCATCTCACTTAAAAGTCGCTTGTTCCTTTATTTGCATGTTTACTTACATATAATTAAATGTAAATAAAAGAAAATCCAAGGAAAACCTCTGCAAAACCCACCTTTTTAATGGCATTAGCAATTTCCTCAGGAGTAAATGAGAAGCCGGTCACGTTGTACACTCGGTGAGTCAGAGATTCTGCAGGAGTTGCCAAAAACTGCAAAAAATTCTATTTTTCTTTGGATCTGCTAAAAGTCTGCCATAAATTCTACCTGCACAACAGATGCCATGCAGTCAGTGTCGTACATCATGGGTAGTCGGGTGTCTGGTCGAAGATAGCAGGTGTGTCGGCCTTTCTCCAGGGCGTCGTAGAAGATTTGGATGGCGTAGTCTGGAATTTGAAGAAATTTAGGGCAGAAAGCCAATTTCTGGGTTTAGTGTGAGATTCTGACCTAATGTGAACACCACAAATATTAGCAGTAGTGGTTAACTGGAGCAAAACTGATGGTGAAAATTTTATGCGGTAATCAATGCAAAGGCAAACCCGAAACTGCGGATGTTACCTCAGGGAGTAAGACCCTTGCTTCTGAGCCACCCACTAATGACCACTCAAACCCATTCATCGCTTGGGATAACAGCGCAAGCGGTAGAGGTCACTGTGATCGCTATATCACAAACTAACCGCAGATAGGGAATAAAGTTCCTTTCGGTGGGAACTGAGGGAGGGGGGGGGGACATTCACTCCTCATTTGTGCTAAAGCATGTACCTCCTTCAGGCGCACTCTCTGGCGTTTTCCAACCTGCTAGTGGTTCTGTCACTAGCAGGTCAATATGACCTGGCTCAATAAGACCAAAATGAACAGATAGTGATCATCGCTCTGATGCTTAAAGCTTAAGATTACGTCGAAATCTGACAGCAATCTTCGTTCCACTTCCCAAAGTTGTCATTTTAGATCCTAATTAGTAGAGAAGGAATTAATCTGAAAAGAGCAGTATTCAGCTTAAGTCTTTCTTCGAATTTGACCTTATGCTTCTTTGCGCTGCCACCACTCCGCATTGCTTTGTTAAGGCATTTCCCTTAGCTTGGAGAAAATTTCTGACCTATGATTCTTCGCTGAATCGGAGGAATTCTCTAAACGAACTCATAAAATCACACCAAGGTCGTTTTTTCTTTTACTGACGGGCATTTGCAAGCAGTCAGCCAAGCGTGCAGCACAAGATTACCGGTATGGTATCAAAAAATTTGCAGTAATGTCTTTAGTGTTTGAAGTTAGGAATTCGAGAAATTTTTCGACATTTATAGACTAGAGGTAGGTCGACTTGCACTTGCTCAATTATGGAATTTTTGTTTTCATTTTTCCTCCCAACAGATATTATTAATAGATGTTTGTAGACACAGAGTACGAGGAGCACGAAGATTAGGCCCAGCCAATAAATAATAGCACGAATAAAATCGAGCCTTTTGTTTGAGTAATAAGCAAATCAGAGCGACACATTTCCCCTATTGAATTTCTATGTCTACACTTGCTTTGGAGGTGTAGTATTAGCACTCACCAGTAGTTCCACCACCAGGCTTGGTAGCTGAGATGATTCCTGGGAATCGAAGGCTTCGGAAGTCGACTCCAAATCTGTGATGGTAATATTCTCCTAGTCGCTCGGCGAACACCTAAAAATCATGAATTATCAGGAAATCGTGGACGAACCAGGTAAAAATTCCCTTTCTGGGGACCTACCTTGGACACACCATAGATGGTCGTGGGGCATTGGATGGTGACATCGGGGACGTTGTCTGGTGGGGTATTTGCGCCGAAGGCACCGATCGTTGAGGGGATGAAGACTTTTAGGTTGTGTTTCCTGAAAAAATAGTTTTAAATAGACCTACAAAAATTTTTTCGCACCTCAGGGTTACCGGCTCCCCTCCATGGCTAAGCCCTAGTTTATACTTCCTATTATTCAGCGTGAGAAAAAGATATGCGGCATGAAACGCGACCAGCAAATATTTCCTGTTTCCCAGAAATTTCCCAACATTCCTCACAGCTTTTTCCACCACATTTACTCTGAATGTCTTTTCAATCGCGCGTCTCATGTCATCGCCGCCGCTTTCTATTCCAGTTCGCTGCACGTGGGACCGGGAGAAGTGATCGAATCATTAATCAGATCAGCGATTGCTGACGACACTGGGCATCACTTGATCACCGATGACTTAGTTAACTAGCTTAGACTATGCAGTTTAGATCCGAGTATTATTTACCGCCTGTGATGGTCACTGATGTTAGTAAAAATACTTTAAAACGATTAGAAATCGAAGTACTGGAGCTCCTGAAGCCGCAAAATTTGAAATCGGAAGGCCAAAAATGCTTGCAAATCCAGAAGAATTGATAATGAGGAGTGGGATTCTACTGCGTACACAGAAACTTCTGTTGAAGAATATCCCTAATCCACCGCAAGATAAACCAGTATTTGTTGGAAATTTTCCAAAAAATCAGAAAAGAACTCTCTCAGCAAGCCCATTTCATTAATCCTACTAAAACATCTTATCTAGGATCGAAAAGAGATCAAAAAAGAAGCACAAAGGCTTAAAGGTCTATAGAGCAACTCCTATTAATTCAGGCTACAATACGCCAGAGGACAGCTTCTTCAGAAAAGTGTAAGAATTAGGAACAAGCTAGAAATCATTTTTGAAATCGTGCATGTAGACGTCGCCAACTTTTTTTTTCGAATCATGGGTCATCTAGAAAAAAATTCGATTTGTGGCCCAGGTCTTACTAATACTGACTACGACGCGCCGGAGTACAGTGATCAGACTCGTTCGCCAGTCAATACCGTAATTCTATAGACCCATCTGTACTGAACATCGGCTAGTTGTGCCAAAAATGAGAGCAATATTTGTGAAGAAGTGACGTCGGAAAATTCCTTAAACTTCTTACAGTAATCTTGCAGAAGAAGGGCTAAAGTTTCGGTATTTTCCTTTTTTATCCTTTTCTAAATTCTACTTCACCAGTTCCCGATGAGCGGCTACTGAAGCAGACCAAGTTCTTTCGGAAAATTAAAATATGCTATGCAAATAGTTTATTAAAATATTATTGTAAGAGTCGGCAACTTCTACAAGGGACTGCTTTGTCATGAACAAAGTTGTAACTTTAATATTAATCTGAATCATTGTTCCAACTTTGTAGTCCGATGTGTTGTAGGCTAGATTGATAGGAAACCTTCGCAAGCACTGCTCAGATAAGTAGAAATCATAATGGCGTCTACCAGGGTAAGGTTAAAAATGTCCTTGTGGAATGTTCTGCATGAAAGATTTCCCAGAAAATTCAAGAAAATTATATTTGTGGTTGAAGCATGAATATATGTTTTATATTTTCACGTGCTAAATTCTACAACTAAACGACCAGCAGTCAAAATTGATTTGTTGTTCCTAGAACTACTACAAGGCGTTACTAATTTGTGAACAGGGCTGGGCCCGATTATTTATCACTCAGTAAGAAGTACCTCACACCGACAAAAATTTCCTCATTTCTGAAGATTATTGAAGAATTTCTCGAAAATAATAGAGGTTTTTCATAAATTTGCAGTGATTTTTTTAATGTTTATTTGTATGATGAGGTGTATCATTATTGTACTATTTCACGTGGTTCACCATATAAAGATATGTCTATTCAATTATAGACGAATGGTCTAGAAAAAAAGAACCCATTTTCCTAATTTATGCATTACCTTACCGCCGATAGGTCTGTTTCTATAAAAATCCCAAAGCTCCAAACCAACAAACATCTTTCTCATTTCTCGGCACACTTTTTTTCCGGCCGAGGCAATAACGACGCTAGCAATTCCATCTGTTCCCGCAAGTGCAGAGCCACGTTTTCAGAGAAAAAAAACTGACCAGGCTCATACGTGCTCTCCGAGAGCGTGCACTCTTCTATAAAGATGTTATTTACGATTACTTGCGAAGAGGAGGAAGACGAAATGACGAGTCACTGAGGAAATAGAACTTCAAAGAAGAATTCAGCGCTCATGGCGTCAAAGATCAGCACGACGCCTCATGTAATTGCACTCTGTATACACGAAATGTTTATTTATTTTAAGGCAGCATTTACTTCCTTTCTTCCTGAACTTGCCAGACTGACCGCACGCCCGCCTTAAATGCATACAAAGCGGCGCACGCGACTGATCAACATCGAAGATCACTGATCACCCACGTGGCAGGTACTACGAATATTACATAAAACGGCTTAGTACAGTATCGCGTGGAACACGATCGATAAATAGCACGTTCTCTCTTCTAACTGTAGTGAAGCATATATAATGCAAAGCAAAAATGACGTGTTCTTCTCACTTGCGCAGGCTGGGGAATAATTATTGATCGAGGCGCGCCGTAGTGACATGTCCCCTCCCGGGTAGGCTCCGTCCTCCTTTCGCCATTATTATTATCATGTAGTCACCTAATAAGATACGGTTAGAAAAATTCTTAAAAGCTCTAGTTCCAAAATATTCTTTAAAAAACAGTTTGCCATGCCACTTGAATCAATTATGGGCTCAACACAGTTGTAGACACAGGATGGGAATGAGTCGTTTAGAATCCGGACCTACATCGATGTCGAGATCTGTATCTTGAACACCAATTAGCACGGATACGCAGCGCAGTCGCCATTTTTGTTTCTTTGTCTACACTTGTCTTGAGGAGGATATATGGGCGACGATTAACACTCCTTTACACGGCGACGCTTGAAAAGAGACTAGACTTGCTGGATTTATACAGTATTATGAATTAGGATCTTTGAGGAGGGAGGGGCCAGACATCCGTACGTGTCCAATATAATTAAAACACATAATCAGCTTCATTTTCACTCGTTCGGACACGTACTGTGTACCGGTCCCGCCCACCTCACTGGTCTTAGTCCGCGAAAAAGAAAGTAGCTATGAGTGATACACAGTTCGCTCATGTTCCAGCTGAAATTGTCGCTTGGAAACTCGTCACTGAAATTGACGCAAGAGCAAGAAACTTACTTGGCAACTTCGAGAACATTCTCGACTCCACGGCAGTTGACCTGCAATGCAAGCGGTACATTCTGCTCGCCGATGGCGCTGAGCAGTGCTGAGTAGTGGACGATCGTGTCGATTCCTTTGTCGACGACGATTCTCTCGATACTTTCTCGGTTGAGAATGTCCAGATAGCAGTAGGTGGCTGTAAGGATTCTTCTCATTTCCAAATATTTCCCTAGTACAGGGGAAAAGGACATCGAAAGTTTGGTAAAAAGACTTACAAACATCTACAGCGTTCGGTGGAAGCTTGACAATGTCTGACATCACAACGCATCCTTCTCCGTACATATATCTAAAGTGGAGAGAGATGTAGGAGTCGTAGCAATTCTTCAGATACTGTCACTTAACCATTAATGTTTGCCAGTGCGATAACTACCAGTTTATTTTGCAAAGCTCTTTTCCTCTTCATCTTCAACTTCCGCTACAATTTTCTCTTTTTCCTTTTTTCCTTTTCTTGGCCGATTGTGTTATTTTTTTCAATTTCTTTTTTTCCTGCATTCCTTAACTTCTACTCTTATTCTTTTCCATTTGGCACGCTTTATACGTATATGAAAATAAAATGAGATGAAATAAAATAAAACCAGAATGTATTTGCAGACAAACTAGGAACACTGGTTAGACCCTGCTAAAACTCCCTCCACCACGAGGGACTCGAACCCGTAGAAAAAATCTTCACGCTTCACTCTGTGCAGCCGTACTAGGCACTGAGCCATAGCCTTCACGTTGGAGCAGTTCTATTTCTGATTGTTAGAAACTACGCCTTGCGTGCAAATTTATTTCGTTTCTTTTTTCAAGAGAAACGGCAACAAATTCATGAAAAAAGACGAGAAGCTGGGTATAAGGTGTTTCAAAAGTTTTGTCCCTTATATTCACGAAGAAGGGCTGATCTATCGATAAAGTTTTCGCGTGTAATGGATGACCTATGACCTACCGATATCCAATACAACGGGGCGAACCGCACAATTCAGCACCACTGGAAATATGGATCGGGTGTCAGCGTGCGCCCTCAGCTCACGTCCACCTGTGTTGCTGGCCCACAGCTGGCTACAGTACCCACATAACCGCCATCCCAAAAAGTGCTCTGGAGGATTTTTTTTCGATAACCGGGATCCCGCGCGTCTGCGTCTCTTCACCGCCCTCGCTATTTGCGGTGGTTCCGACTTATTGGCCCAGATAGAGGACCGGGAACTACAAAACCGGCGGTTTTGGCGGCGCGGTTACCAGGATATAACCTCTAGGTTAACTGCTGGTTACCTATAGGTTAGATCCTGGTATGTCATCTAAGTGCTGTAGTAATGAATAACGTCAGTTTAAGTGCTTATGACTTCCTGGTTATAGGATTTATAACTCGTGGTTAAACTTGTCGGTTAACCGGCAGTTGTAGCCAAACTGCTACCACCCTAGATATAACTGTATGTGAGCAGGGGTAAGCTCTAATTGCGGCTAGGGTCATCGTATTTGGATGAGCAGGTTTTTAAATTTTAATCCAAAATTGCCGCTGATATTCGTCCTGGATAAACCATGCAAAAATTGCAAGCCGCAGTAAATCCTCCGCCCCCTCAATTATTACTTGGACGGAGTTTCCCAGTAGTTTTATCTATACTTTCAAGAAAATCTTCTGCGCACGGTCAATACAAAATTTTTGAAAAAAATATGGCAAGGTCCATGTCCCATATATGGTAGGACTAGCATTTTCAAGGGCAAACTTTACCATTTAGGATTAAGTATGACCCTTTTATGACGGATATTGCTTCCAAGACATCAAAATCATCAAAAATCCCCTCCCCCCAAGAAACCAGCTCTCCAAAGATTAGCTGCCCTGACCTCTGCGTACGCACCCCGATTTGCAAAAGTACGTTGAAAAAAAAAACCTGACAGCTGCTCTCATTAGCCCTAATTCTCTAGCACAAATGAATTAAAAAGCCAATGACCACCGCCTCTTCAGCCCCTATTGCAGCTTTTTTCGAACATTTTTGTGCACTGTGCCTGCAACAAACTGGCTGCGAGATGACGAATTCGCTGAATCATCCTTTGGATGAGACCTCGAGCGGCATTGCAAGGAATAGGGACTGGTCTTATAATAACAAAGCAAAAAAGCTTCATGTTATGCAAGGTCAGTGCTCAGAAGGGTACTGTAATGTTCAAAGATTAAGAGGTATACGGTAATTGGATGAGCTTAGTCTCAAGAAGTGTCTTTCACAGAGTTATGGATTCGCACACCCATTTGACTATCACTGGGATAGTGAAGAAATTTTTCAACATCTGAAGTTTGCTAAGGATTCTTTAGAGCCTATTGAGTTTCATACCACGTAAACTACGCATAGGTCTTTATTTTTGGAACACAGTCAGCTCCCGTTTCGCCTACATACCTTCCATTATTAGAAGAAACTCAAGAACGCGCAAGTTTTGCATGTTTTTCCCGTCGCCAAGTCAAATGTGGACAGAGAAGCTGTAGCAGCGCTGCAAAGCCATGCGACGCGCTCAAGCGATCAATATTATTTCGTTTTTGATTTCGCTGTGCTTATGCACCACTCCCATTTGAAGGAATTCTGGCTATGGGCATGTCTTGAGTATACGGTAGGCCTTTTTCCCGAATTTCTTGCCCTTTTTCCATCCATTTGCTAGATAATTTGAAAATTCTCGCGTTACAGCGTCGTGTTCCCTTCTCTACCCAACTCTGCATTTTTTTTTAAAACATTTCTGCTTCTTGCTTTTTAAAAAAAAAACTACAGGAATTTGGAACTTTCACTCATTATGGTAGCAATTTATTCGGAATCACAAGTTTTTAAGGATAAAGTTACTCTATATAGAATTCTTGCTGAAAATCTCACTTGTAGACGGTGTTGAGACCCCGTCCGAGTTGTCCGAGCGCGCCAGTGATGAGGATCCGCGGCGGTTGCTTGTTAGCTGCAGCGAGCTGCTTGAATCTAGCCAAGGGGTCGGGCTGAAAAATAACCAGTAATAAAATAATTAGCTGGAAACTATGGGACAGACTGCGTAGGCACTATTTTTAGTTTTTTTTTTTGCCTTTGCAGATGGAAGCTTAAGTCGTTCCTTCAGAAATTATCGCACTTAGAAGATTTTAAGATTCGAGAACTTTAACCCTACTTTCTTAGGTCTGTCTAGAAAACAGATCCTGACAGAAAGACGGGAATTAAAGACGCCAACCGCCTTCGATTTGTAAAACAAGCTGAATTTCTGCCCCAAAAGCAACTTTACACGTTAGCAGTGCTACTATTAAATGATCTTACATCAGTAGAATACCAAAAAAAATAAAGCAGCAAATTTTCCATTCTTTTTGTCCTTCATTTCCATGTGCAAGCGTGCGAAAATAGCACTCTGCGAAAAATAATTATCGCCTGTGCTATCCAACTCGTTTATACTTCATACGAGATGTCTGAACTAAGCTAGCGTGTCTTAGGCGGGCTCTCACAGTCTGCGTCTCGCTTTTCTACTATCTTTCGCGAGTTCAATTTCCTCGCACATGCATGCTACACGAAACCCAGATATGTTTGAACCTCTCATTACCTACGTTTTTTTCTTCACATTCAATTTTAATTTTTATAATATTTTTGCTGTATTTATATTTTTGTTCTTATTGGCTGCCTACTATTTAGTTTGCACCCGTCAGCGATCAAAAAATTTGGATAACATCTGGCATAATTTACGCCCAGTACAAGTGCAGACAAAGAAATTAAAGGCATGATGATGCAAACAGAACGAAAGCATAATCAAAGAGTAGCTATCCATTTACGGCAGGCAGTCATGCGCATGCGATGACCGACACTTCTATTTTCTATGTCTACACTTGTCTTGAAGTCATACAAGCTGATAGCTAATAATGTTTTCACTGTTGTTCATGACCACTTCAGATACAGCTCTTACGCCAAAAAAATAAAACAACGCCTACCGGAAGAGCATAATTCCTCTTGGCACTAACATTCAGAAGGCTCACTGAAGCTTTGAGCAGCTTTCGAGGGATCGATGCCATCACTCTGATGAAGTACTTGCGCGGCTGGAGTAGTCACCTTAAGTAGAAGGTGGGTAGGTGTTGTACTACGTAAAGCAAACATTGAAAGTGCAGATGCTTGGGAGAAGCTGGAAATTGAAGTGAGGGCACTGTAGAGGATCTTTGAGAGGACTTGGGCAATATTTACTGAAAAAAAAACTGCAGAAGATCTAAGAGAGATTTCTACTAAGCTGATAGAGGCCTCAAGTGATGGGATAATGAGTTTGGCGATCAAATTCAGGCTGCAACAGCCAAAATTATGTTGATATTTTCCAAGATCTACCCAGCGCTTTTCTCGAGAAGGCTAGTTTGAGAAGCAATTTCTTGCAAAAGGCAGCTCCAGTCTCTTCCTTGTCCCGGTCCACAGAGAACAAGAACCGGCTGCGCAGCGCAAACGCAACGATTTCAACGACACAGTAGTCTAATCGAATCACATAAGAGTTTCTCTTTTAGCTATCTCTTTTCGGTAAATGGACGCTGCGCGATTGTCTAGCGTTGAACTGATACTCTTTGGTCTGCTTCATGTGGTTTTTGGACGGCGCTGAAGTACAAACGCTATAGAAATTCATATTTTGGAAGAACTGAGATACAGTACAGCAAAATAGTTCAGCGATACAGTATACGTGTCTGTAGCAGTTACGATACTGTATGAGATCAGCTGTGAATGCAAATGCTTGGTTTGGAAGGGAGAGGGGAAAGGCTCTTCAAAGAGTTAGGAGACATCAAAGAAATCAGAAGTCAGTAAAATCTACCTATAAATGAGGAAGTGTTTTGTTTTCCGGATAATTTCAGTTGCATAAAGTCTTTTCTAGAGCATTTGCTATAAGATTTTTAAAAAAATGAGACCTTACCCTAGTTAGATAATTGAATTATTCAAAATTTTTATGGAAACTACCTCAATTTATAGTTTTTTCTACCGCGCGAGAAATAGCCCAGCGGAAAGCTGGATCGCAGTAAATTGTTGCTGCTAAAGCTAGGAAATTTCCTCGTCGGTAGCTCCCACATCATTTTCTTTCTGAAATAGCTTCGTACCAGCCATCTAGAGAAATTACCTACGATTTTTTCAAAGTACGAGTGCATATTTCCTGCATATTTACTGTACTATCTCAATACTGACTCAGGGAATAATCGAACCCCCCTAAAGAGATGAAATGGAGCTTGACGAAATGCGCTAAAGCGGCACAAATTTCTTCTTCTGGATTTTCC
>KN550144.1:40718-52330 GCA_000797555.1 Oesophagostomum dentatum | reverse complement strand
GAGGTAAGTGGACGAGTTTTCCGTGGACCTATGCTTGAACAAGTACATTGCGAGCCTGGGTAGGGGTTTTTGCCGTTTCTGCCGTTGGACCTCCATGGAGTGACGCACTTTTGGTGTAGATACACCGAAGCATACTAGTTTAAGCACAGGTCCACGGAAAACTCGTCCACTTACCTCCGTAACTTGGATAATCGGGATGGGCACGTTTTCGATAATTTTTCCGTGAGTTTTAACTTTTGTGCTTTCTTACTTTGGCTTTGGGTAACCCATGCGGCTAGCGTATGAAAAATGCAAAAATCTCAAAATCGATTTTTTCCGTGGGTGTTGCCTTTAAATTTTACAATTATTTTACTTACTTCGGCGGGAACGCTAGATAAAGGCAGCTGATTCTGAGAAAAAGGGGGGGCGAGATTATCCACCCTGGGCGTAGTTTCTGTCACTGGCCCGTTCAAGCGCGGCTACTAACTCATCCACATTTCAGTTTGAATTTGCATTGATTCTGAGTGGAAATTTGAATGAGTTTGTGGAAAGCGGCGGCACGACCCCGCCTTCCCCAGGGTGGATAGTCTCGCACCCGAAGAAAGTAGTAAAGTCCTGTTTTACCAGTTCTCTTCATTTTCATACCTTTCCCGATCATTCAGTAGCATTAGATAGCGGTTCTATAATAAATGCATCGTGAAGTGGAATTTCCTACTCGAAGTCAAGCGGTACGGATAACTTAGATCTAACACTGGCTAGAAAGGAACTTCATTTGACCAGATTCGAGGAAAGGAGCGTTCATTATCTGGATGGCCAAGTGACTACTTCGCAAGTGACCATTTACACAAACTAATAAATGCTTAATGTTATACAAAAACCTCAAAAGCACTCAAAAGTTGGCGAAAACGTAGTCAGAGAACCATAACGTTAAAAAATTTTATCCCGCCAGAAACGAACGTTGTACGTAACGTCGGGCTAAAATACGACAAATTGGTCGTCGATCGTCGACGATGAGATCCTGGACGTCGATGTCGTCGAACTAGGACGACGGCGTAAAAAAAGTAAAAATGTTGCTACTGGCATCAATGAACACGCGTCAGTACGTTGTGTAGTTAAAGGCAGCACTCACGATAAAAAAGTGCTATGAGTTTTTCTTCAAAAATCCCAAGCTAGATAATCTTATATGCTGCCAGTGAAATGCGGCGACGAAATATGAAGAAATAACCAAACTAGAGGATTATGTGAAACGCTATACGAGAGGTAATAGGTGAGAGTTTGTTTCCGCAGAAAAGGCATTGGACAAGACGGCCGGCCGGCTACGCTACTGGAAGACCGTGACCGATGTACCAGCTGGTAGGGCAAGCGGCGCCTCAATCCACCTTACGGGAAGGGATATTTGCTTTTAGAGGTGCCAACTTCCTACAGAAATTCATTAAAATTAACAAATATTAATAAATACAGGCGTAAAAAGTGCCAAATTGTAAATAAAAGACTAACAGCAACAGTTTCCCATCACGAACCAGAATCCTATTGTACGACAGGTTAATGGTCAAATGTAATCTGTTCCATGTTTAGCAGTGTTACCATGCCGCAGTGGAACATAACAACTGGAACATCAGTGGGTGGGATCGTTCGGGATGGATGCAGTCGTTCATAACTTGTTGAACGATTATTCCAAAGAAGCTGAGCTATAGAGTTTGGTTGCCCCAGCAAATGTAGCGATTCGAACGTACACTTGAGATTCTGGGAAGTTCAGGAAAAAGTTTTTTCCATAGTGCTGCTTTTAATGTACCTGCGCCCTTGCTCTCTCAGCCATGCTATCAAAAGCTATTGTAAACATGCTCGGAGGATGTAAACATGCTCGGAACAAACATTGAAGATATCTGTGGTCACGGGTATTCCAAAAAAGAAACGGCACATTAATCCGGCTAATTATCAGTCTGTTACGATAATGTGTATTTTTGCTAGGCTGGTCCAGGTGGTTCTCATAAAAAGAATTGTTGCGCATTTGGAAAAATTCGACGTTGTCTCTCCATCCTGTGTGGTTCTTAAAAAGACCAATCAACAGTTATGGCAATTTTGGAGTGCCTCAACGACAGGACTGCACATCTTGATTCCAGAGTGAGCAGTGACATAGTATACATAGATTTCGCGAAGGCCTTCGATGGGATATCTCATAGTGGGTTATAGTATAAGACGGATGTGATCGGGATCCGTCTACAAATAGTAGGTTGGATAAAGGGCTTTCTATGAGAACGCTCATTCATTGCACGAATAAATGGTGTATGTTCCAGCCGTGGAGACACCCTTAGTGGAGTACCTCAACGAATTGTACCATCACCTACACTCTTCAAGTTCTACACTTTTGACTTGGTAATGGTGTACCCAACACAGATGTTGAATGCTGGGCTTTTGCAGATGACGGCAAGTTATGCCGCACTATTAATGATATTAGATTTTTGAAAGTGATTTATGTACTACGGAAAAGCTTAGAACAGGAACACTTTTTAAAGATGATTTTTGCCGTCAATTTAAAATACTGATGCTCATCTTTTTAACTTTACAAATTCTTTAAAAATTTCGCAACTAATTTCCCTTTAGCCCAGCCCCATTCCTGCCTTTGCCCGAGTGGTTGTTTCGGCTCGTAAAATTCTTCACAGTGGTGATATTTTACTGAGCCAAATTGTTAGCAGTCGCACAAAACGACAAGAATTTTCGAGCTGTCTTTCGAAGTTGATCCCGCGTGCAGCTGAGGGAAGAATACAAAAAATGTGCTGTTTTCTACTTGCATGCACGTCGCCTCAAATTGGCAGGGCAGCAACAGGCCGGCAGTTGTTTCAGTGCTGACGTTACATGCGCATTGTTTATTGTAATCTGCACATGTTACCATGACAATTTTGCCCGCATTATCTGCGAAATGCATAAACTGTCCTACAAGCAACAAAGAAGAACATTCCTTCACTTCCTCTTTATGATAATTATTCAGTTTGAAGACTTTTCGAACAGTGGACACAGGTGTAAGATGCAGCATGTGCTAAACGATTGAAATTGCCTTTAAAATACGGTTGACTAGACCTTAGTTCTAGCAGACGCGAGGCACAGGCCCACCTCATTTTCGACTTATAATTGAAATTTCGTTGCAACAAAGTCGTCGCGCTAAACTCGGAAATACGCACAGTGTTTGAGGATCTCAATCATTCTCTAGTAACGTGGGGAAGGCGCACGTGAAGAGTTGGGAAAGGAGCAGTTTCTGTTTCTTTCGAAGGGCTAACTACGGGCGTGGCTCATAACTGACATGCAGCTGTTTTCGGAGGCAAGCGGATAGCGTAGGAAACCTCGAAGCAGTCCAGCTGCCTAGAAAAGGCTACTTTCGACAGTAGTGGTGGTACTCTTGTTTCGTCAAACAATTTTTACTACTATACTGTTGACTGTCGATTGTAAGCCCCGCCCATCGCCAGTTCTACGAAAGGTGGACTACATAGGTATGTCTCTACATGGGCGATATGCATGTGACCGCGATCTGGTAACGTCCTCTCATTTGGCATGATCGTAGGGAGTTCCGCGTTCATTCCATGGAAAAGGCGACTATCCTAGCAGGACCATGTACTCCCCTGGAGCGACACCACAGAAAATGTAGAGAGACGATATAATTTCACTTGACGCAGCAAGTTTTATAGATGTAACTTTGGGAGACTATTGAGAAAGTCTGTATTTTTGACATAACAGAACCAAATGAATCAGAAAACAGTTTCAAAAAGTAATGGTTTTTGTGCAAAGTCGCAATAAACAAGTAGGCAAAATTGCGGCTTTGCCTCACCAGTTCCTGTGGAAAGCTATCCAGAATATTTGGTAATGCAGGCTTTAAATTACCGTGAGATGCTAAATGCATTCGCTATTTTGCGATGCCGAAGCACTCTCTTCTTTATGGAGCAAGCTTACCCAGCTTATTGCTTTTCGTAGATTCTATATCAACAATAACATTAATTAATCATTGCTGAATTTCCAAAGAGGGTTACGCATTTGAACTGGTTCTTTATCGATCGCTTTACTCGGCGTGGTCCTTATACAGTAGGAATTTACGACGATTAAAACATTTCAGATGGGTTGTTGAGAGAATACACTTTGTAGATAGCTGGCTCTTACCTGAAGTGAACCTTTTTGATGACGAAAGCAACTTCCACGATTCCAGTCGTCTTAATCCGGGTTAATAGAATGTCTTGATCTGTGGGTTTATAGTTTACATTAGATATTCTATCGACACTATCCAAAAAGCTGAAACACATGAATACGTGTGCGTGCCAAGTTCAAAGTTAATATTAGTCGAATCAACTTACAATCGAGTGCTTTCGTGAAGGTGGCATTCTAACCGTTTTTCTTCGTACACTTCTTGTACTGATTTATCTCCCCACAGTTTCTAAAATTATAGATCTTTTTATCTGAAATTATGAAGAGTAACGCATGCATCCGCAGCTCTTGCCGTTTCGCTAAGGAGGACTGGGAACTCAGAAAAGGCAGAAATCGCTTGAATTCTATCAACAAGAATTATTAAAAATTCAGTAAAGGCTGCATTGTACGTATTTGTACTTTGAGCACGACGTCCTCTAGCAAATAGAAAAGGAAAATCTGAGCTGCGCCCAATTCAGTCAGCAACAGCCTCGTAATAAGCAACTGTTGTTACGTAGATTTTTACAGTAAAATTCAATGCTGCAACATTTTTTTATTATTGCATCAAAGCTGACTAAGCGAATTCGTCAAGATTTATTTTGCTTGACAGATTCAGGAGAGTTATTAGCAGCAGTTGTGAAATTTGCATCTTCTTGTTGGGAACTACTTTGACCACCTTGAGCACTCACGTACACAGAAGTTTCCGAGATTCTGCTAGGGAGGTAATAGGAACCATAGTGCGGGCTGTAATTGCGCAGCGGCACTTCGGGCATGAACGAAGGTTACCGCGGTTCTCATCGATTTTTCAGCCATGTACATAAAGGTTTAAAAAAAGTGAAAAAGAAGAAAAAGAAGAACTCTGTTCCTATTATTTGTTAGGCTTTTCGACTAATGGTGCTACTTTGCAATTTGCACAAAGTTTCCACTAACAATTGAACCCTTACGAATCTCACACCATCTTCTTAAAATGGTTAATTCAGACTTACTTCAAATTGAATGCCCTTAATTACAGCCTTGGCAGTCAACAAAAATCATGTGTTTCGTTTTTGTTGCTTAATCTTACTTACATGCAATTTCGCTGCCAAGTTGAGTGGCTAGATAATTTTTGAAAAGTCTACCTTCGCCATGGTCGAGTCACGAAATTAGTGCTGATTTTGTAAATCAGGCTGCACTTGTTTTCCTTTAACAACATAATAAACACTGCCGGATCTACGATTTTTTGCAGAGCATGTCCGCAGTTTTTGTGGATAGGAACACCGAGACAATATCAATGAGATATCTGCCCGTATGGTGGTTGCAAGCTGCATTATTAGGTAACCGCGATGAATGCATAGCGCAGGCAAACCTTGATGGCAACGGCTAGTTCGGGCGTGAACGGTTCCGACTCTCGGCCTTGTTTAATGACGTCCTGGACAATCAGTGCGTCAATCTAGAAGGCAAGGCTATAGTGGCGATTGTAGTCAAACACGGTTCTCTTGCAAACCTCTCGCTCAGGATTCGAGTATTTTATCTGGTACTGCTGCATGGCTTTGATGAGTTGGTGCATCGCCGTCACTGTATTATTGTACACGACCCGTTTCTGCTGCGTTATTTCGTCGTCCGTGAACCCGTTATTGTGCAAAATTCTCATCTGCTTCAGCACTGTGCTTTTGCCGCATTCACCTGCTCCTGCAATGTGGATAGCGATAGGGCAAAGAGATGTTTTCAAGAAGCTATCGTGCTTGAGCCTTAAAACATGACTCACCTAAGAGCAGTAGTTTGACGGTTCGCTCATCGTTTGCTGCTCCTTGTTTAATCTGCTTGTCAATTGCTTTGCTCTTCTCGCAACCAGTCTTTTCTTCGTCGCTCTGGCACAATCCCATATGAGAATATCTTCTTTGTCTGTGTCTACCGGTAAATCGTCGTGCTCTGAATGATTCACAAGTTCTCGAAACCGGCAGCAACTGAGGATCCAAATGCAATGCGTCTGAATGATCCAGCGAAAACGAAGTAAGCGAAAGGAGAAGAGTAGAATAAATGAAATATTTCTACCACTGCAGTGCAAAAGTGAAAGAACGAGAGACCTGGAATGCGATTTGCTTACTCCTTAAAATGGCAAAAGATGAAGGTGTTCCAGAGGAATCGACGCGTTTTCTAGTGGACCACTTTCTATAGGATGTGATTATTGCCGTACTGCCCTTGCAGTGCTGGATTGAAAAGTGTAGCTGAAGTACATACTTAAAACACCTCATGTCATAGCCGGAACACTTGTATAGTAAGCATAGTACAGTCTAGTTTCATGTTAAGAATATGGAGACACTGCCATCAGCAAAGATGAGGAATAAGACTGAGAAGTTACGGCATGCACCGAGATGTGAATGAACGACGAATGCTGAAGCTCTGACTACATATGTCTTCCTCTACGAATGGAATTTAATGGATAACCTCAATCGTGTTCCTCATATGACATCCATCTTCCTTTTCTATCAATATGGTTTTTGTGGGTTTTGGCTTTATTTCATTCTCGCTCCAAAAGAGTAATCTAGAAAAATCATTCAGACAATACCATTTATGCTTGAATGCTATAGAGAATAAGACAAACACCACTGTGGGATTCTGATTATGTCTGAATGATTCGGCGTTAACTAAACGCCGAAAAGGAGGGAGCCCTGAAAAGATCGACTTTGTTCTCCTCTTCCTTCTTATAAGGAAATGTTGGAAATCCATCCAAGAGCAATGGATTTATGAAATAGCTTATTTTAGAAAAAAAATCCTGGAATCCACCGTTCTTCCTCTGCCGTGATTTCGATCCGTGTACATCGACATGTAGTGTTAGGAATTAAGCGTAAGATCGTTATTTGGATAAAAAAAACTTGTAGGTCCTATTTAGTCGGAAATGTCAAAGAAGATTCCTTTCAGCTTAGTGGGTACGAACTAAAAGAAATTTGCTCCATTATATCAGTGGATCGCGAAAGTGGCTGAAGCGGTGCTTATATCGCACAAAGCAGTATCTGTTATAGACTTTAGCGTATACAGGGATGGACTTGGGCGGGAACGACCAATGTTTGTATCCTGTTCGAATCCATCGTTTTGTCCTTTCTTGTTTCTAGTCTCATCAGCATGAATTTAATAGTCTTTCGCTTTAGCTTCCTTCCTTTAAAAAAAACAGTGGAAAGCTCATTTGCTAAAAATCTGCCCCTAGGCGTTTTGGGTTGCTGACCGTTGCGAGTCTATACATTTACCACTTCTACCATCCGAGCACCTCTTCGAATTTTGCGGTAAGCAAATGAAACGCAGCAAATCTCTTCACTACGATAATCTGGATGGACTTCTAATTCGTACTTATTTAAAGGCAGTACTCACGTTCAGAATTCTTTCTGGGTTCTCGAAGGATTCTGAAAGGCGAGCTCAAAAAGTGGGTTAAGATTAAAGTATCTCGGCTCAGAAGTTATCCTGACCAAGAAAATCGCTTCAGAGGGTTCATAAGGACTCGTACCCAATTTCGCGTACAAGTGTCCGTTTTGTTTTGCACAACAGTTGTAGCTTTATAAGAACTCGGTAGGGATGGAACTGTAAAACTCTTCCATGTCCTCACACTTAATGTGGGACTCCAACAGAAAGCGCACGGCGGAGTGGACAAGTGCTATTCTTGCCCGAGAAAATCACTCCAGAGGACTTCGCCTGTAGTGATTTCTTCGGGCAGGAATGGCATTTAAGCCGATATTTTCGAATTTCGGCTCGTCTTCCAGAATCCGATGTCACCGTCTGAATATTTGTGCATCACATCTGACTCTGTATGCTATTTTTCGTATGTAGTAAAAATAGGATTTTATTTTACCATTTTTTCAAATGCACCTCAAGTGTTCAACCAAATTAACTAATAGTTATGATATCATATCACACACTAGAAGAAACATGGAGAAATTAATACTTTGTATTTAAGTGGTCCAGTAGTGTAAGTAGAATGCGCAGCAATGCTAGAATGTCTCAGGTTTTAAAGCTATGATTTTACTACTTCTCAGTGGAGGGAAGTGTCTTACTTCCTTGACCTTTTCATGAACAGATGTGGTTGAGCAAGTTAGCCAGATGAGCCGCTATTTCTCTAAAATAACGAAATGATTGCTTCCAAAACAATGCTATGGCTAGCATATGCTGATGAAGAAAAAGGAAGAACTGAGCAACGAAAATGATTACTTTGAAAAGAGGGAGAGTGGAGGAAGGGGGGGGGGGAGGTGGGGGTGCTGGGAGTGAGGGGACTTCACGGAACTTATCATTTTCATTTCAGTTAGTCAATCAAGTCAATCAATCAGTTAGTCAATCAACGCCCATTGTATGAAAAGACAAGTTACAAGCTTTAGTACGAAGTGCGAAGAAAGCGTTGTAGCGTTAAACTAACATGAGTGCCTAGCATGGCGGGCATTTAGGTGATGGAAATAATACGAAACATGAGCAAAAGCTACTAATTGAGCAAGCAAGTGAGGTCCTCAAAGCGAAGCACACGCACTGACTCTTTGATTAGCACCATTCTTGATGAATTATGTAATGAGAAGCAACAGATGGATTAACTAACTCTCACATTTTGACACTTTCCACTAATGAGGAACGCTAGCGAACAAGCTATTTCAGTGAATAACCCAAGGTATTTTGACTACCAGTAATAACCCAGGAAGCTGTAAGAAAATAACCGGGTGTGTATCGACGGGTAACGGGCACTGCCTGGGAATATTGCATTGTTGAAATGCTACGACACTGTTTTTCTCAGACGAAAACAAATTAGTGGACAAAACATTCTTTTTCCTCTCCGTGTCATAAACCCATTAATGGATTCATCCCTCATCAAGGAAGTTTTTGTCAGAGAAAGGCACCGATTCTAGCTAACATACAGAAATGATGAAAAAATGTCTTGACCATGATGGTGGGATATGATGACAGCATTTTTACAAGGCAGTTACCTGCGCAATAGCGATCAAGAAATAACCAAATTCAACATCAGATTAGTCCAATTTCGTTTCTAAAAGAACAGACTAAGCAGTGGATGGAGAAATGTTGAGTGCTACTAGGAGATACAAGAACAAAACCATCCTTTAAAAAAACAACGAAACAGCCCGCACAGCATGATGAGTCTAGAGCAAAAGGATTTTGGACAGTGGGCGAAAATTTTGGATGTACAGGATGACTCATATCGATGCTCCTACAGTTTGGCTGACGATATCTTCCTCAAATGCTTTCTTCTCTTTATGTCCAACCCGTATGAGTGCTATATCTTACAAAATTTACTTGATTGTAATGACGCCTAGAAAGAGCCAATTTCTTGCGTCAGGAGAATAAAAAGTGGTGTTGTCCTAGAAATGTGTTGCTCTGTGACACCTCATTGTGTGCATTCCTTATCTCAGTGTGAGCTCCGTTCCTATAATAGAAGCCGACGAATGCTTCTAGAGCGGAAAAGCGAATATCGGGACAAAGTACTCGAATTACGAATGATACATACCAGCCTCAAAGGCACCCCTCGCGAAAAAGACGAATTTCAAGATTTTTATATTCTTAGTACATCTTCAAATCGACTTGTCGAAAAACGAAGTAAGAGAGCACAAAATTTACATTTCACTGAGAAAATGCTGAAAACGTGTTTGTCCGAGTTAGGAAAACGGACGAACTGTCCCGTAAGGAGGAAGAGCACCACAAGGCGTATATTCACAAAGCTCACTCGCAGAAGGAGATGGCTGTAAAAACAAATTCCACCAGTTATCCGTAGTACAGCAAAAATATCTAATGAAAATTTTGGTGCCGAAGCTCCCAAAAATTATAAATGACCTGAAGCAAATTTGCACGAACAGCAGAAGCTTAGAATTTCTGCAACGACCATGTGCATAGGGAAACAACAAATCTAGCTATAGTAGTCCCTCTCTATGCAGAACTCAGAGCAAGCCTTATTCTCCACGGTAAATTGTCCCAAGATCTGCGAATTGCGTGAGGGGCGTCCTTTCCTAATATGGACAAACACGTTTTCGACATTTTCTTGCTGAATTGTCCTGCAGATCTTACGGAATGTGTTCCAAAAATGCAAGAATCTCAAAACTCGCTCTTTTTTCTTGGTGCTGCCTTTAACTAAATGATCTACAGCTTCCAAACATCAGCATTCCCTGGTAAAGGCTGAGAGTCAGATCTCAAATTATGCGAGCGGATAAGTAAAGCAGGCAGCTACGCAGGTGAGATATATGTATACCTGTCAGTTAAAACAAGAATTTAAAGGCAGCATCCACGGAAAAAATCGCTATGCAGTTTTTGCTAGTTTATGAGAGGACTGTCGCCCAATAAGCCATAGCTAAAGTGAAAATGCACGAAACTTGATCTTGGCTGAAAAAAATTGCCCCCGTCGGAGTAGGCAAAGTGGGCAAACGGAGCTAGCGAGGGCGAGAATGGCAGCTACACGTACATGTTTTAAACAAGTTAAACGTGCCAGGAAGACATAGATTGTTGTAAGTTGCTGTCTGCTTCACTGCTAGAACGTTAAGCAACACGAAAATCTCGCGCGGCTGCGGCGTCACCGAAAGAAGCAGCTGAATGGGACAACTCGTCCGCGATTCGCGGACGAGTTCTCTCGAGTGAATTTCTCGGCCAGAAATGACTTTTGAGTCGAGATTTTTGCACTTCGGCCCACTTTTTAGTTCCTCCTTCAGAATCCATCAAGAACTCAAAAGGCGTTCTTAGCCTGGATGCTGCCTTTAAGTGTGAAAGTCTTGTTGACGGTCTCTTACCTACAAGCTCGAGACAATGCGTAGTGGGGAAGATCGTTTCCTAACTGAGGTTTTCATGGGAAGTGTAATCCTAGTTCATGTGCACTATCTTCTAATTATAGAGAAGAGCACATGAATCCTCTGTATAATTATACTAAAGTTCAGCAGGGTTTTACCCCTTCACTCTCTATAGATTGCAATTTGGTGGTTTGGAATTGAAGATACTGTGTATTCGGACTTGTCCTTCAATGTTTAATTTCGTCAGATGGTTGAAAGCAAAGATAGATACTCCTATAAGCGACGCAGTAAACTCTTGGATTTTGCCGCAGTAACTTTAACAAGAGATCTAGCAGTATATTTGCAAAGGAATTCAGAAAGCTGACACAGAACTTCACGGGCAATACTTCAACTTTGAATTATTAGGCTGAAAAGAGAAACAGGAATCTCCACACTGTAAACAGCCTCCATTGGCAGGGTATTTAATGAGGACATAAGGTTGTATGGCGAAGCAGACGCGCGACACAACACGTCACATGTAAGGATAAATAGGATAAGCGAAACAATATAAAAAGAAAGGAAATGTTAAGTGGATTACTCAGTCAAGATTATGAATCACAATATGAATGCATCGCTTCCGCAATTACGGAGGCAGTAGACGCGACGTCATTAGCTTCTATAAACCTTAAGGTTGAGTTCTATGTTCGAGCCATCATTAAGACTCGCTCCAGTCAAGCTAATCTCCACGCTGCGAGCTAA
>KN550144.1:10222-20715 GCA_000797555.1 Oesophagostomum dentatum | reverse complement strand
TGGGTGATGAAAACATACAGAATACTGTAACGGACGTCGTGATTGGACGTCCACCAGAGAAACATGGCAGTAAATTTCGAAGGCGACAGTGAATGAGGGCACAGACTATCGCCTCATGCATTACGTCACCAGAGCGAGGATTATTGGAGCCTAATCAAAGGAGTAATGGCGCAGTAAAGAGGAAGCTTGCCCCCGCAAGCAAACAAATCAAAGTATTAATACAGCTCTGAGGCAAAGCGTGCCCATTGTGCGCATCCCCTTAGCAACGCCCTGCTTCTTTTGTTATCAAATGATGCGAACTACGGAGAAACAGTGGGACAGTTCCCATTACAGCGTTGGATCAACAAAATATGTCTGAAACATATCATCTGTATACGGACAACCAAGACACAACGTTGCGCGAGGAATCTTTTCAACTACGATATGTACTGATGAGATGAGGACTATATAAGGTTTGGGAAAGATCATTCTTGGAAATAGCTACATATGACAGCACATGAGGAAGCAAATTTCATGTAGTTGAGAGTAAACAGCGGCCGGATTCCGAAAAGATCTGGCCCAGGCCATGCATGGCCTAACGCCCTCGATGCGCTCATTCTAAAAACCCTAGTGTGGTTTGTGCAAGAGCAGCATGAAGTTTGATGTACCAAGAGATGTTGTATAGTGGTATTGGGGCTGTATCGCTTAAACTAATTTGTCTACAAGCTTTTGATATAGCGTTGGGCCACGCATGGCCCGGGTCAGATCGTTTCGGAATACGGCCACAGAAGTCCGTCACTCTAACTGGAAGCCTTCTAGACTATAAACATTAATGAGTTTAGGCACACTGACTCAAAGGCGGTATGCTCAGAGGAGAAGACGTTGAGAACTGCAGCTGAACAGTAGCCTACTATTAGCCGAGGGAGTCAGAGTGTAGCTCAGTGGGATCATCGTTAAACCATGGCAAAAATGTTGCGAAAAGCGATTAAGCTATGTAGCTTATTGCACAAGTTAAGAAGGAGCGGCTAGTATTCAGCGAATAAATTTTTGACTATTCCTTTCAGATTGCATAGACGAAGCATTTACCCTTTGTTTCGAAATCGAGGCCAATTCTGAGCCATACGCGCAATCAACTTGACGGTGGAGCAGAGGCCGATCAACTAATTCTGCTTCCATTTGAGTGAGAAGGTGAACTTCAGTGCAATCGATACAATCCTAAACATAGACAGCCATGAAAGAAAGCAGAAAAACTCAGCTTGCGGCCAAAACTGGAGTAAGGTGAGCTGATTGCCCTCTTCTCCACTGTCAATTTTGCCGCGCGCGAGCGGTTCAGAATCGGTCTCGATTGTGAAACAGAGGCTACGCTTACAGCCAACTAAGGTGTAAACATTTAGAGTTAGAGAGACTTTTCACAACGCTCAAGAAGGAAAGGCAGCGGGTTTAGTTGTTTGTAGAGGGTAAAGAGGTTAACAAGCCCAATTTTTTGAGACGATCTGCGCATTTGCATTCCCTTCTTTCCACATGCCTTTCTGTTTAGCAGTTTGTTTGAATAAACAATAAAATTTCTACTCCAGGTATACCTAAGATTCGCATGTTACCTAGAGCAGAATGGCTTCTGTTATCGAAAACAGCCAATTATAATTCTAGAAGCTCCAAACAAGGAATCCTCAAGAGTCAACGCGTGCTCTATTTCAATAATATAGTTAGATGTTTTTGTAAATCTCGTTAAGTACAGGAAAGAAAGGAACACGCTTCTGCCAGGCGAAACATAAAGTAACAAACAACCTCTTCTAGCTGCACTGAATGCTTGTAATCGAGTTAAGGTCTCAGATGTTACAAAAACTTTCATTTTTGTGGCGGAATCCCTGTCTCTGATCTTGTTCTTCTGACTTGATATTTAACAGGACTTACGGCAGAAAACGATTTTTTTCACAGAAAGTGCGTGTGCATTTACATATGAGTCATAGCCGTGCGCAAACTTCTAGTGTCGGTACCACGTCAGAAGTACGATAATTGAGAACCCCCATTTGGCAAGGCGTACATTCCCATTAGGAAAATATCAAAGAGAACCATTCTAAAATAAGTTGTCATCAATTTTCCCTCTTTACGGATGATGCTATGTTGGAAATGTCTACCTATAGGCCATTTTTTTCTTTCAGCGCTTAAGGTTTTCGCTTTATTTTTTTCCGTAGTGACGCATGAGTGGGCATCATTGTCAAATAAAATTCTAAACCTTGTATTTCTGCGCTCTAAAAACCACTACAAAACGTGCTTGGAATGAAAAGTAGAATGGTTTTGTAGCGGATGGAAGTACGCACAGGGTAGGGTGCTTGCTCTCTTATTGGGACGAACTCTCTGTTCGATTTTGCACTGGTCCACTAATGGCTGCAACTGCAGACTTGAGCTTCATTCGCAAAGTGCTATCGTTTAGATAGCGAGTGCAATGGAGGCAATTTATCACGGTCAAAATGATGGCAATAGCCAGTAATTGAGCACGATTGCATTTCTTGTAATTCTCTCCAAAGCAATTACCATGAAATGCCAAAGAGCCAGACTTTTTCACATTCTCTTAAATGGTTCAGTGATAAATGAAGGCTATAAGGACAAGTGAAGATTTAAAAGGTTGCTAGCATAATCCCTAGGCTTGCGAGAAAATAAGTGCACTACTTCGGAACATGGGACCTGAGCATGCGAGCTGAGCGATAATTACCCGCTAATCCGCCTAGAGTGATGGACAGCAGTACCAATAAGTTTCTGCCTTCGGACATTTCTTCTGCACGACTTAAAGGCAGCGCTCACGCTCAGAACGCTTCTTGACTTCTCGACGGATTTGAAAGAGGAGCTCAGAAAATGGTTGAGGTTCAAATTTCTCGGCTCAAAATTTATTCCCAATCGAGAAAATCGCTCCAGAAGACTCGGCCACGATTTGGTAAACAAGTTTCCCATTTTGTCATGCGCTTTCTGTTTCCTCTACCGCCTCAACTGCGCGGACAAGAAAAGCTCGCACAACTTCGCTCATACCCAGTGGTTATAGTGCTTTGGTTTTATAGTGTTCTGCTGCCATTAGAAATAAATTCTTTGACCATCCTACGCTTACGTCCTGGCGCATTTTTTAAAAACTTATGTACGGTTTATAAGCTCGTTAGCGAAGGATATGGCAACAAGGCACATCAATTTTTTCCGTTAAAACCTTCTAGAATAACAGCTGGTAAGGCCAAATTGCGTTTTGCGCATCTCCAAAAAAACTTCTCAGAGCCAGAAGTTTCGCTGTTAGAACAGGCTCAGTTTACTTGTCCACAAGCAAAAATCTTCCACTAGTTTTATCCCTCTCTACTTTCACGTATCTAGCCCTAAGATGCTCTGTTAAAAATGAATGGAATGATGAGACTTTTTAATTTTTGGTTTTTTTCTTTGCTCTTCTTTCCTTTAATAGTGTCTTGTTGTGCTATCGTTGTTTTCAGCAGCTGTTGTCGTTTTTCTCATAAAGGAAGGTTTTGACCTTAAAATCGAACTTCGAAGCGAGACCTATATGGTTTTGCAGCAGATTTGAAAGCGATTCAGAATCCGTACCTTGTTTTTGCTGCGGACCTCCCGAAAATCGGCCGTAAAGCAAAAAAGAAGCCACTGGTGGCGTAAAAGAGGCTCGGGATGAACAACGCAGTGTTACCGCTAGTTATGGCATTACTAGTGTAGCCTACCACAGACATACTGAGCCACCCCCTCTTCGTGCAGAGCGCTGCGATATCAATGTATATTTCTACCTAGGGGTACCAACGCGATATGGACCGAAAAATCGATAAACTTATCTTGCCCTAAAACTTCGTGTAGAAGGGTTATCTGAGGTGCTGAGACCAAATACCACTCTTACTCATCATGGCAACCCGTCTAACCTAGGGAAAGGGCGAGATTTTCCCGAAAGTTTCAAATCTCGGAATAGCCTCGAACCCAAAGCAGCGGGCCTATTCGCCGTTTCAGATGTTATGGTGCCAAATAAGCGTGATTATTGGACTCACCACCTCAAATAATCCTACTACACGAAGTTTTAGCGAAAAACAAAATTTTCGTTTTTTCCGGTCTCTATCGTACTATGAAGTATTCGTCAATATTTGTAGCGCTCTGTACAAAGAGGGCTGTGTGGTAGTCTATACTAGTAATGCAGTAGCTAGTGGTAACACTGTGTTGTCCTCCACTCCGAGTCTTTTACGCCACCAGTGGCTTCTTTTTTGCTCTACGGCCGATTTTCGGGAGGTCGCGGCCGGTTTCCGGTAGATCCGCAGCAAAAACAAAGTACGGATTCTGAATCGCCATCAAATTTGATAAAACAATATAGGTCTCGTTTCGAAATTCGATTTTAAGGTAAAAAACCTTCCCTTGCCAGGTTGCTTTTGCAGATTCGCCATCTTTTTAACGCAGCATAGTAAATCAGTCAAACTGCATGGACATGGAGGGCTCCTGAACTAGTGCGCAAATCATCACATCCTTCGTAACCGGTCCATCGGTTCCATCGACGTTTCAGCAGTTTTCTCGACCGCGAATGGTTTACCCCTGCTCTCATTTTGGCTTTCGGCTGTATGGCCATCGAGGATTCACAAACTACTTGAATCTCGAAATCCGTTGTTAGCGTGGATACTGCCTTTAAGTTGTGATATCTCCCTGCAGCTATCTGGTCATGTCCGTAACAGAATCCTTGAAAGATAAACCAGTCGCGGCGGAGAATATCCGCTCTCTGCGTGGTGTTTTAAAAACGTCGTAACTTCAAAAATTTACCAAAAGCGTGACGTGATCCTCTTATATGATCATAAAGAATTAGTTCTCCTATTCTTTCGTACTGAAGGCACCAACTATGCCTAGGATAGATGCAAATTCTCGTCAGTCTTGAGGGTTACCTACATATTTTAAATGGTCACCAAGATAGCAGGAGACTTTCGAAAAATGACTCTGTTATTGGAAGGCTTGAAACTATAAAATTGCGATGCAACAGTTGACGTAAAGAGGCGAATAAAAATAGAAGAATCAAGCGAAATCCCATGAAATAAACCAAGCCGTTGCTTGCTCTCCGGTTTCACCTAAAAGAAATCGTGCTGGAGCTCTCTTAAGCGCCTAATGAATAAGTACCTAATGAAAACCTCGTTTAATTCTACTGCCGTAAAAGAAATGTAAAACGTATACAGTGGAGTTAAAAAGCGGATGCGGAGTCGTAACTGCACAAATCAGAGAAGTGGGCGTCTCTAGGTTAGCCGCGGAGCACGACCAAGGTGCTCACGGGCGTACGAGAATATCAAGTGGCTATCGATTTGTTGCCACGTCTGAGCAGCAGACCTTATTAGACTTTCCAAGCTCTGCTGTAGTTCTGAGCAACAAAGTGCCGGTGTTTACTGTTAGGTTGGTGCAAAAGTCTTGGACCTTTTTCAAAACTTTCCCTTCGATCGCCTGTAAATCTGTTTACCGGAAAGCTTATGATAAGGCTCCGACATTTTCGAAAGCTCAAGCCTTTGCCGGAAAAAAACTGGCTTAATGCCGCTGAAGCCGTAATGATTAGGAAGATAAAGGAGATAGTCTGCAGATTTTTGGGATCAAAACGGACTCAGAACCCACTTTCAGCGACTATTTCTGCCCTAGGAGCAAGCTAGAGTAAACACAAAAGGGAAATTTTTGTAGATATACAGCTTATATAGCCTAATTCTTTCCATCTATTCTTTCTCAAATCTTAAGCAACATTTTCGAAGAAAATGAGGTAAAACTGGATTGATTTTATGACAGTCACCATGCTTTTTCAACTCTTTTACACTGAAACTTGCTAGCTGCGCTTAAAAGAAACATTCTTGCAGTTAAGAATACATATTTACATATTATTCTACATATTTTTAGCCGAAGGCACAGGTGCTATTGTTAAGGAGTATTATTGCAGAAAATGTGATCACTCAGATTTGCCCCTCCAACCTGCTCATTTACTCGCTCGCGTCTGATGGTCTTTGTTTTTCAAAACTGAACAGTCATATGACGTAGGAGAGAATCCGCTCTTTCAAACATTGTGTGAGTTTCCCAAGATTGCCCCGCAAATCTTGGAGAAAATTCAGCCCAAACATAAGCATCAAAAAAAGATCAAGACTATTGCACCAACCTGATATGGGTACGTTATATTAGGAACGTTATTATGTTTCCAATAAAGAACGAAAACTTTGAGGTTATTGAGCAGTAAAACGTCAATGCTATTTTTACCCTAGCCTTCGCCTTTTCGCAGAAAACTGTTAATTACCAAGAAAACGTCAGCCAGCATTTGTTTAACTAGACAGATTTCAAGGTGCGGCCGAGATGCTAGCCAGTCTTCCGCCACCTCTAGCACAGTCAGTTCGTGGCTCAGCAGCGTAGGTGACAGTGACCGAAAATTCGACGTTCATTCGCTCATATGTTACATCGTCGGCGAAAACGCGATGTTCTTCTCGCGTTCTCTGTTCAAAAACATCGTTTTGCGCGGGACAAGTGCTCAGTTAAAATGACCGATTGAGATGAAATGCACGCAGCTTAATGCAGCTCCAAATAGTGACCTCGAATCTCGATACAAAATCTTCGAAATGCTTCTCCGCGAAAAACTGTGAACGATTAATATTGCTCGAAAAGGATATGTATATGAGCAGCTAGACTTGCATACGTTGAAATTCATAAATTCACTATTATTTTAATGCTCCCTTTCCTAATAAGAACTGCGTTTTAAGGTATACGTGGTCGTTAGTGATTTTTTTGGGATAAGCGTTTCGCAGATTTGCAAAGAAAAAGCTTTGAAGTCCGCTCCTGAAACTGAACTAAGCTAAGATCTCATCTTGACCGGCCACTTTGGCTAATATGTGTTTGCTATGAAACTGAACCCGCTAGACTTCCGCTGGTTAAAGTATTTTCTCTTTGAATACATCTACTTTAACAACAATGCGGGTGCTCGAATAAATACAGTTTCTTTTGTTCAAAAATTAATTGTTTCGTATGCGTCGGCTTTCGACTAGTGATCCTTTTGTAAGTAGTCCTTAATACGGATTTAGTTGAAATGGCTCGCTTTTTCTATTTACTAACAATTAAAGCATCGGAGACGAAAAAGAGAGCTGATGCAAGAAGTGAACTTTGGAAGCACAATCCATTATCTTTCTTCCCTGGAAATGGAGGATGTTACACAAAACATGAGGCAATGTAATGTGTAAGTGGCATTTCATTTATGTATTAAGCCTATAGAGAGAGTAGGGAAAAAAACCTGACGGTTGCCTTACAATGTGTCCAACCGGCTCTAAATTAGCACTCGTTTGCTTAAATTTCATACTAACAAAAAGTGGAGAAATATTAGACTCTACTTTTAATATTTAGTGTAGAACGCTATCCAAGAAGGAAATATTCCAGGGGGTGTGCGTTTCTGTGAGACTCTGCTGAAGCTTTCTAAAGCCCAGAAACAAAGTCTCCATGGCCGCTTTGAAGAAGTTTTCGTGGTGTCAGTATTGAACCAGAAAAAACTGCCTTCCTTTAGCCATTAAATCTCTAAGATTCATCAACGTATGCCCCTTTTCATGGCAGTTGCAGCTGCCCGCAAATACAGAGCAATGCTTCCACTTGGTGTTGGGTTTTGTAAATTTTACGCTTTTCTTTGAACATGACTATTAGTGGCGCAAAAGTATGTTTTCAATCGGGAGTTCGCTGCAGTGTATCTGCGTCAAACCCGGTATCGCTTATTGATTTTGTATTGTAGAAGAAGCCAAATAAGATCAACATCTTTTTTTCCGCGTGGTAGCTGACACGAAAACGGCTTTATGAAAATGAGAGGTTGCTGAGAAGTGTGGATGTCCTTAAATCCACATTCCATAAAAATTTGTCAGCTGCTGAGTCACTTATAGTTTGTTTCTGCTTGTATGAAAGACTACGTGCTTCCTTAAGACATCCATACCTCTCCTTCGTTATCCAACATGCGGCAAGAATCAATTGCTGGATATACATTTTCGCATGCCATGTTAAAGTTACGATGGTGTTAAAAAACTTCATAGACGGATAAGATCATCAAAGCAGTATGGACAAATCTCTTCACTACGCAGAACCACAGGCTAGAATTCCGAAACTGGCAAGAAACAGATCTCAAAGTACAAAATCGTTATCTGAGGAAAGCGAGACGTTACTGTAGCCTATTAGGCTCTCCGCTCGAATGGCGACGTAAGCCAATCAGGACGTGAAGCCCCTCGCCGCTGCGTGCACTTATAGGGGGCACATTCGGCGAAACAATTCGCTCTGCTTCCTTCGAATAAGCACTTTATTTCCTGCCACCCTTTTTAAGACATCTTCATTACGGCGTCAGACAATAGAAAGGGACTGTGCAATGAACTTCTGCTGTCCTCACGTAGGGGTATAACGTGTTTTGTGCTTTCTTGCAAAATGTACTAGTTGAGTAAAAAAGAACTCGTAGCGTGAAAATTCATAGACTAAGAGGCAAACGATAATGAAGATCAAAACGCTTCTAAAGATAATGATCATGGTGCATATGCTATAGCCAGTGGATAAATATGATATTTTTCGCAGGACATGTGTACGTGATAATAACGAAAACTGTCATTTATACGCATACTATGCTAAAACTCGCTAGATCCTTGAGAAAGTCACCAAGATGTTAATATTTTTAAGCGTGCACTAGAAATGTACATTCTCGTACATTGAGATATCAAGGGGTAGAAGAAGAAAATGTTTTAAAACATGTGCACAGTGTTCGATGTTTGAAATTTCTTTAGATCGGAAACATAGTTCAGAATACTCCAGGAAGTACGAAGTATTGAAGGCGTGAGGCGCAAATACATAAGTACCTCGAAAAGCTTGGTAGAACCTTGAACAGCAGACGGTAACAACATATGAAACAATCTGAAACTGAGTTATTTTCTGCCGTTTCTCGTAGCACTTTGTGAGACTGCTGGCAAAAACAACAGTCCAGCTAGTGTGGAACATTGCGTAGGTAAGTTCACAGGGGCGTTGATAATGTTGTTTTCAAGCGCACGTTGAATTTCTGGCATGTCGATGGGATTAGGTCATTGTCGATGGGATGGCTGATTTCGGCACATAGTTGCACGCAATAAACACCGTTGCTTTCTGCGAAAAGAAGGCAGCTGTGACCATTTTCTGCAGTAATTAGTTGCAGCGTAATCGCAAAAATCATAGTAATCGCGGCAACTCCCATGAGTTCATGAAAATCACATCCAATTAAAGCAGCACTGGGGTAGAGGTGCAGGCAACAGAGGGACGGTGGCGGAGAAGAAGAAATTGTAGTCAGTTGCCACATCTGGCAAGCAAATGCAGCGACCTCGAGCTGGAGCGCTTACTATGCGCTGTTGGGCTTCCTCTCGAGCAGAGATCGCTGCTCTTTCGTTTTTTGGACGGGCGCCTGCTGTGGTATACGCACATAGTATGGGAATGTGAGGTAAGAATCTGAGAGACGGGAAAGGTTATCGCCTGATTGAATACGGCAATAGCTGCGTTGCCATGGGAAAGCTGTTGCCGTCGGGGCTGTCGTCAAATACAGAAGCAGGCGGAACCAACCTGAGGCACGATTGCTCTACTTAGCGACGAGAACATTTTCATTGTGATTCGCCATGCAAGGTACGACCTTGGCAAGCTAAAAAGGGATTCGAAGAGTTGCCCTGAACCAAGGCACTCACTATCAGTGACTTCAGTGCTAGCGCAGACCATGTCAGACAGTTAGTCACCTAAGGGATGGAGTGCGATGTTTTAGGGCAGCACCTACGCTAAAAGTCGATTCTTATTCTCAGTGTTAATCGGCATCCTAATTCGGTGAATACGACCAATATTTTAGAAATTATGAAAGCTGCGGGCTTTGTACCAAACTCCGTATCCTCTGCAATCCCCTCGAGGATGTTTGGGCATGGAATGCGGACAGCTGGGATGTATTGCCTGTGTTATACAAGTAGGGACTTCTGGAGCTAACATCTCACACAAACGAGCCCACTGTGAGAAACAAGAGCTTCAGCTTTTTATCCAAATATGGTTTGGACAGTTACAATCGTAAAGAAATCTGGCACCGAAATTTCTAATAAGCATTTCCGCTGGGATCAGAACGGGCGGTGCTCACTGTTCTTTCAAGAATCTTCTCAGAAAGCTGATTTCGTGGTATTTTTGCTGGGCTGTGCCCTCATCGTCGGTGGACCTAGTGTCCACGTCCCACTATAGCTTCTCCTACTGAGCCGGTGCTTCCGAAAACAGCTTCTGGTCCAGGCTTGACCTAGAGCGATTTTACTGTGGCTCTGTTATTGCGCTAGAAGCTCCTGATTAGAATAGGAGAAAAACAAAAGGAAAGCGATTTTTGGCGGGATGTGTTGCCTTGTAAGATAGCACCGACGCTCAGAATGCCTTTTAAGCTTCTTGTGGATTTTGAACGGCGTCCATAAGTAGATTACGGTTTAAAATCTATGCACAACTGTCCTCCTTGCTCGAAAAAAAAACTATTAGACGTTGCACAGCCCGTAACGAAGGAAGGACGTATTCTGTGT
>KN550139.1:38514-55681 GCA_000797555.1 Oesophagostomum dentatum | reverse complement strand
TAAAGTCGCTTTGTTTTGCCACATTTTCTGTTGTTTCCTTGTTCTCGCTTGTTTCTTAGTCATCTTCCTTCTACCTTGTATATTGGACAGGACAGAAAAAAAAGGGGGGGGGGGTCTTTAAAAAACTGAAAAAGGGAGAAGGAAAACGACTAAGGGACGAACGAGAACAAGCAAGCAGCAAAAAATGTTGCAAAACAAAGTAACATTATAGTAAACAATGAGAAGTAACTAATTTGATCACAAAGGGTAAAAGTAAAGGCAAAATAGAAAAAAACAGAAGAAAACGAGTTCAAGCATGCACACATAAACAGAAAAATGAATAAAGAGACAAAATACACTCAAAATAATAATGCAGAATCTAAAAGTAAAAGAAAACCTCAAGAAAAAGTGAAAACTTACCTTTTTGGACTTGCTCCGTGGTGAACAGCTATTTCGACAGTCGTGCCTCAAGATGCATATGCTTGGGCGCGTGGCAGCTGCGTTCCGATGGAGTAACATGAGGTGCGAATAAATGATAGTCACAGAGCACCTCTGAGTGGCCCTTCTGGAGCTTCAAGACAGCTATTCCATGCACACTTCGAATTTTTGTCTCCCGATGCTCCACAGCACTAATGTTGGCAGCGCGTAAGGGGTGCACGGTTTTAACAGAGAAAACTCGTACGGCGCGGGGACCGGTGTGGGGGTCCGAACATGGGGTTTCCGGCGGTTTTTGACGGTTTTGGGCAAAACGGTGTATACCATTGGAATCAGGACGATGAAATACATCAGAATATGCCAAAACCCCGGAACTCCCCGAAACCCCCGCGAAACTGAACTGAGGTGAGACTGTGCCTTTAACCCTTTCAGTCCCGAGCCGTGCGAAAGCCCGGAGGGAGCAGCTTACGATTTACTTTAATAGCCTAGGCCACGGCGATCATAACTGTCGTGGTCGATTTCTCAGTTAGGGTTTTCTTTACTTTTTTAAAAATATTTATAGTTTACTACACAGTGCAGTTTTGAAGCCAAAAAACTAGATGTAAACTCTACAAAGTGAAGAAATATCTAAGGTTGGAGCTGTCTAATGTTTAAATTGATGTTATGCTGAACTTTTTACATGAGAGGTGAATTGTAGGGCCATATACAAAAAAAATCATAAAATACCACGCATTATTAGAAGGGTGTGAGCACCAGTTGAAATTTCGAGGAAATTTTTTGAAACGTCTGGGATATGTCTCCGGTTCAATCTGGCTAAGTCGTTACTTATCATTGTCGCTAGAATATAAATGCCCGCATTCTGGCTGTGATCACGACTTTTCACCCTCGAAACTTCCGACGTATGCACTGCTGTCAACCATGATTTCGGAAGGCTACTACTCTAAAATCCACTAAATTCAACAAAGTCTTTTATATCGGTAAAATAGTGCTTAGTATGTAGTTAACACACAACATACGTCCGACAGCTACAGTTTTCGGTATCTTGATATATTTTAAAAAAATTGGCAAAAAGTCAAAAAATCGAAATTTTGGCAGCTTATAATTTCCCCGTTTCGGATGGTTTTGAACCATTCGAACTCAACTCACATAGAACTCCCAGAGAACGATCGATACTGCATAAAAGGTTCAGTGAATCATTTGCCACAAGAAAGAAAAAGTACTGGTACATATATGTACCAGCGGGACTCAAAGGGTTAAGCTCCCACCTAGGCGCGACCTAGTTGGCAACTGGGCGTGACGACAAGGGTCTCATGACGTCGCCCGCGATGGACATTTTTGGATTCTTCTCGCGGGGAGCTTTGTCACCATGTGTAAGCTGTGACTTCTATAAATTACCTAGTTTGGAGTTTTAGCCGAGCCATCGCAAGGCTTAATTTATGGAGCTGCCGGCATTTTCGTGACCTCCTCCGCTGTGAACATTCCGGCATCTCTTCTGGCAACAATGCTGGCAACATCATGACCTAGGCCAAGGAGAAAGAAATAGTGTGGTGAATGGTGAGAGTAGGAGGTCGGGACTCACCGTGCTCAGACCATGTCCGAGGTCCTGACATATATCGCGCCAGCGACCAAGCTGTGCGATTAGCGCGACACCTCACAAGAGTGCTGTAGAAAGCGATTACAAGCGACGACTCGACAACGGACCAAGTAAATCCTGCAATGTACATATCTATCGGCAGCTAGTTAAACGCTGACACAGGAATAGATAAATTGGTGGCCCGGCGGTCGATAACCGGTCAATAAATCGATAATTTGCCGATTGCACGTGAGCCCGGTGATATGTATTTGGATCGACAGATAATCGAAAGCTGGCCTAGGAAATTGCTGAAATTGAAAAAAAAACATTTGCTTCTGGAGGAAAAATGAAATATAGAAACAAATAATAGAGATAAAAAGCAAAGCGTTTAGGAAGTTACATGTACACAGTTTTTAGACCTTCAGGAATGCTCGGACCGATATTCTTCCCTACGTATGCGGTAAGTCGCTATCAAGGAGATGTCGAGGTCAAAATCCAAATCGGAAGTGTCTCCATCGGAAATTCTGAAATAAATTTATTAAAAGCAACTTCTGTACTACTTGCAAATATCTCAGAGGAAATCGTAGGGGAGAAGGATGGACTACTCTAATAAATGAAACATTGCAAAACATTTTTAAAAATTGATAATAATTTTCTTTAGAAATATGGAGGTATCGAGCAACTTTGATCTAAACATATCGAAGAACAAGAACGTAAACAGCTGATCACAATGTCACATTTTTCTCCTTCACCAGTAGTCATCTTGCTCGGTTGTTCGTATTCTTCCCCAATTTCAGTGCTATCTGTCGTTCCGGAGGTAATAAGGCCAGCAAAATATACACAAATAAGAAAAAGTAAACCGAAGCCAAACACTTTCTAGAACACAGGTGAGGCCAAGAATCCTCGGCTTACATGATTTCACACACACTCACTGCGTGTAAAAACCGCGTGGAATTTTCATGAGGTAGCTACACCCACTCATTTACGCATCATTCTTTTCTCATAACTGTAACAACTTTGTTTCTGTAATGCAACCTCCTTCAGAAAATGTAAACTATAGCAAATGTGGATTTTGCGGCAAAAGGGTTACCAGCAGCGACTCGCGTTGGATATCGTCCAATCTAGCTTTGCTGGCTTTACTCGTAGCCACTCGGCTCCTGTACATGGGAGATAGCGCTGAGTCCACCATTCTTGCTTATGCTGAACTATTGGGTAAGAAGAAGAGAGCGTGCCACTGGCATTATATCGAACCAGTGAGTTTCAACAGATCGAGTTTTGTACAACACTTTTGAGTTTATAGCTTCTTATCTTATTCCAGAAGGGGAAAACAATACTGGAGTTCTATCGAATTCTCAGACATTTATCTTTTTAAAGGTGGCAGCGAAGATACATTCCACTTTATTGGATAGTAACTGTCCAGTTAGATCGCCCAGTTTACCTCAATGCAACTCAATAGCCAACCGAACGTGATCATGATATAGGCTCGATATCTAACTACTATCACTGCCGCTAACGGAACGATTCTTACCGAGATAAGAAGTTCGGAAGACATCCCAAGCTATTTGGCAGAAACGATAACGAAAGAAGCGCAGAAAATCAACTTAGGACTACTGTCTAAAATAGCGATAAAATAAGGAACCGTACTGTGTTACTTCAAGGGGCAGATAAAAGAGACAAGAAGGGATATATACATCTTTCTCTACGACTGCCTCGAGCGCTACCATAACGGCGCAGAGTGGATGGACTACCAGCTGTCATTTACATCGGCAGTGTTCGCACAATCCGCGAAACGAAAAAATCAGAGGTCAGAAAGCAGGACATTTTCTCTGTAAATATCTACGACAGTTAGCTTTTGCAGGTACCCCAGAATATGCTGACAAACGCTATCCAACAGAATGGTGAAAAAAGAGGACCTATATGACCCCTGCTGTACAGCTGATAATGTATCGGTTCGAAAATACAACTTCAGCAAACTCAAAAAATATGGAAATTTTAGATTACATCTGAAAACACAGTAGAATGGGATCCTTCAGGATCAAGCGATGGGCTAACTGATGAAGAGATGCCGGAACAGGACGGTAGCTTTCACAAAACCTATTTCCTCGTTGAAGGGGAACAGTTGCTCCAATTATTCGCCTATGTCCTAAATGCGGTCGATATACCCAGAGAGCAGTCTGTGGTCCTTCAAAAAAGAGGAAAATCACCGTTCGTTCACTACATAAGTGAACAATGTCGAGGAGGAAGAGTGAAAACATGGGAGGGTTACAGGCGGGCCGTTGCTCTCAGCAGTGAGAAGGTCTTCAGGGGAAATATAGCAGCGGCGGTTGCAGCGATTACCACGGGCCTGCGCTATGTAGTGAGTTTTTAATTTGAACTAAACATTACCAAACATAGTGCACAGTTCGGGAATTTCTCTTCCGCCCCTTAACCCTAGACACTTCAGCAAAAAATGTTATGTTATACCCAACGGCTCATCTGTAGGGTAGGGTATACGCAAACTGCGAAACTACAAAGCTAGCTCAAAATTGAAACATACATACATTGAAGTTGCTAGTCGGTCGCAGTTTTCTTTTTGCGAGAATTTTTTGAAACCAATACCAGATCGAAGGGAAAGGAGAGAGATAGAATATGTGCCGTTGAGTTATACTGCTAAATTCGAATACCTATTCTTGCAAGAAATACCTTTCTGACTGCAAAGAGATGCGCATATTGCAGGAGCTGGAAAGACGGGCAAAACAGCTAGGAATGACACTTTTCAAAAACGACATTCTGGAGATATTTTCTGCTGACCAGGCAAGCCGTTGATAAGGTTTTCGGTTTGCATGAAACAGAGGTTCTAAAGAGGATCAGGGAAGCATATGAGATTCTCTCATACTGCGTAAGTACATAAGTAAAACAAAGTATAAAGTAAATCTGAATCTTGAGGGAGAAGAAGGGGTAGACCTCGCCAGTGATGGCTCATACGATAGCTGAGGTTATTCCGCTCTCATAGGGAAAGTAGTTGTCGCAGATTTTTGCACCAAACTCATTCTACATACCGAAGACTTACACAGATCAGAAACTGGTAAAATCGTGATTAAAAGTCATATTTCTAACTTAATAGCTAAGTCTAGATAATCTGAGCGGGAGAATGGAACCCGAAGTTGGTGCGGAAAGAGGAGAAATGGTAAGACACGTTTTCAATACGTGTCTCATGCATATCAGTGATGTAGATACTTGGACACCAGTAAGTTCTGCTAATTCATCACAACCTACGTGAGCACCACAAGTGCCTATAGACACCGGAATCGGGGCCATACACGAAATGTCGACATCCCCTTGGAAGGTGAACGTCCTGAAGTGATGGTGGAAAGCAGCAAGGCGTCCCAGAGATTCCGTAGCGTGATTCTGAATGATAAACAGCAGGAAGATTTAAGAAGGGCAAGCCCACACGAAGGAACATCCATCTGTGAATCAAAGAACGCCCTCGACAGATTGTACTGCAGGAAGGAAATATATTAGTAAGTAATGAGAACTGTAATTATAGAATATAGTTAGTTTCTTCTTTGCAGTCCCTTTCAACGTATAAATTTTATATCAAAATGGCTAGCCTGCATTTTAACACGCTCAGGTTAGCAGAACTGTCCGGAGAACGAAGATGTGAGAAAGTGAAAAATATTAATCGAAAGTATCTCGCAAGAATTTCGGAGCTTGTGTTCAAAATACCGGTACACCATAAACGGAGAGACAATGTTCTTGAAGAAGTGCTGGACATTAGAAGAAAACATTTTCTGGAAAAGCAGACGAATAGAGAAGCGGAAGAGATCGACGACGAGACTGCAGCCATTATGGCGGTGGAGGAGGCTTTCGACCAACTTCGCGGAAGTGAAGCTCGTCTAGAGGGATCCTTCGAGAATGTCTTAGTCGCGATGGAACTTGTGATGGTCGGGAATACGATGAAATTAACGCGAAAATCTACATAGCACACGCTATGCTACCCAGTAGTCGATAGGCAAATGAAGCAGTGGAAATGACCAATGATAGTCAAGTCACCTTTATTTCTTCTACCGCAATGATTTTTTATAAATGTACATAAAGTTTTTCTTCTTACCCATCCACTTTTGTTTTGAATTTTATCTGTTTTCCCAAATATTTCGAAAATAAAATTTGTACTGCAGTTTTAAAATATTCGAATAGGATTATCCGTCACAGCAAATCTTCTTTAAAATAAAATGGAAAACAACGGTGATGATGGCACCAGTTCCTATGGAGGATCCCTCTCCTGACGTCGTTAGGACTATATTCCAGCGACACGGGCACTCATCTCTGCAGTATCAGAGAGAAAATGATAAGAGGTGATATGCATAAAATTTAGCAAGCTTAATCTAAATTCAGATACTTTTCAGGTTCTCTCTACTTCTAGGGAAGTACCTCCCGGAGAGCCGCACAAGCTCCACAAACTGGTGCTTGTGCGGAAAGTGTGGCACTTTCCCTACAGTTAGGGATAACTTATGCTGTAGGGAAGTGCTGGATGACAATCTTCTGCGTCCTGGAAACATGGATGTAATTGAGGGTTTGAGGAGGAGGTTCTCCGACGTCACCCGGTCCTCCTGCATCACTGACCATAGGGAATTCGAAAACGTAGTCCTGAACAGGCAAGTATGAACAAGCAACTTATCATTATACTTCTCATCTCTTTTAACGAGTTCTAGGTCCTTTCTGTATGGATAGAAAGTAAAAAATTCTAAATGCATAGGAAAGGGCACAGCCTCCGGGGCATGATATCGAAGCATAGTTCCTCCCTCATAACTGCTGTATGATGGTTTTAGACTGTTTTCAGCGCATATCGATACTACGCATATGGCTCATTTGTGCTTTGGCGGTATGAGTACCTCGGACTCGGCAAAAGGGTCAAAATACCCAGCTGCGTGAGGAACGCGATTGTCCGGAACTATCCTTCCTGCACGGGAGAGTATGGGGGCTTCCAGGTTAGTGTATCTGTGGTGTGTACATATGTGCATGTGAATATGTGTGTAATGCTTTCTCATGCGTAAAGGCCATACACGGTTATTCCAGGGAACAGGGGTGCCGGCCTGTGAAGACTGGTCGGAAAGCTAAGCTAGTATAATGTGACCGACAGTTCAATTTATTAGGTTAGCGCGGAAGTCTTCAGCCACATATGGGTGTTCCTTGACCACATTATTTGTTATTGACGACTCCGTGATATTTTTCACATTGTACAAAAAAACTTTCTAAAATCTATACAAGCTCAGGATTCTTTCGTACCAATCTAACAAATTTATCCCAAATAAATTTGGATAAATAAACGTCTAGAAATGACAGCAAAACACAAAACCAGAAGAAACTCTAAAACAGAGAGTACTATGACAAGGTTGAACTTATGAATTCCTAAATACCTTAGCTGTACAGCAAATACCTCAGCCAAGCAGTCACTGGATTCATCAACATAGTTGCAAGCATCTGCAATTTTAATTCAAAAAAGCATTTGCGCCTTATTCATTTAAAAAGATGAGAAACTAAAATGAATCGAACCTGTGCAATTCTCGGAAGATCGTTATGCTTTTCGCAGTCGATGAACCAAGCAGCGGCAGAGCTTTTCAATTCTGTGCGAGCACCTGAAACTGATTCTCCGCTAGAACTCCCAGTAACAGCATGACAGCCCTAAATGAATAAAATAATTACTTATAATAACGAGCTAAGGGTCTAGCCAGTGTCACATTTAAACGAAACTATTTATACGTTTTTCTTATTCTTTACTTTGCTTTTATGTTTTCCAGGACGCAGAAGATTGTCATCCAGCACTTCCCTACAGCATAAGTTATCCCTAACTGTAGGGAAAGTGCCACACTTTCCGCACAAGCACCAGTTTGTGGAGCTTGTGCGGCTCTCCGGGAGGTACTTCCCTAGAAGTAGAGAGAATCTGAAAAGTATCTGAATTTAGATTAGGCTTGCTAAATTTTATGCATATCACCTCTTGTCATTTTCTCTCTGATACTGCAGAGATGAGTGCCGTGTCGCTGGAATATAGTCCTAACGACGTCAGGAGAGGGATCCTCCATAGAAACTGGTGCCATCATCACCGTTGTTTCCCATTTTATTTTAAAGAAATTTGCACAGCGAATGCTAACCGCAGTTCAGAAATAACTATTTCTGAGGTCGGTAAATTCGCAGACACTAGAGAAATCAGTGCAAACGACATGGATGTCAGCGAGAGAATCTTGATTCTGCAAACTCATCGAAACCTCGACCTAGCCGAGATGCAAAAGAAACACCGTGAAAAGGAGTTTTTTTGGGATGACCAGGGCCTCCTACGAGTCACGCCTGGAAAACGCGGATATTCCATTTCACAAAGTCTCCAGTACTGCTCCCTACCAGCTCGGAACTTTGCCGTTTGGTAACCATGCAAACTCACAGAGAAAATGCTCACTGCGGCGCAAAACAAACACTGTCTTTAATCAGACAACGCTTCTGGACACCCAAACCTTCAGCTACGGTATCGAAGTACGTGCGAAAATGCGTAACTTGCAAAAAATGTAGTGGTTTGCCATATGATGCTTCACCTATGCCACCGTTACCGCGTGATCGTGTCGCAGTCACAAAGCCATTTCAAAATAGTGCATGCGACTTCCTGGGACCGTTCGAGTCTCCAACAAAGGAAAAAATGTAGAATGCCTTTATACATGCATAACAACCAGGGCTGTCCATCTGGAAGTTGTCGAAAACATGCCTACAGGGGCATTCCTGAACTGCCTAAAACGGTTCATATCAAGGCGAGGTGTCCCAGACCTGATGAGATCAGACTGCGGCGCCAACTTCGAGCTTGGACATAAAATCATCGACATCCTCTATGAGAGTGGCGAAACAACAGGTGATTTCGTAATGTCGTACTGTGCAAATCGGAGAATAACCTGGATCTTCAGTGCACCAGCTGCGCCTCGGATGGGCGGCGTATGGAAACGCTTAGTTCGGACTGTGAAACAGGCATTCCAAAAAACTATCGGTAGAAGAAAGTTAACGTTTGCACAATGTGCACCGTCATAGCCGAAATAGAGGCAGTGATAAGCACGAGACCTGTGACTAAAGTCAACCTAACGGAAATAAACGAACTACCCATTCGTCCTATTGATTTCCTACAAAGAAGCCTGAGATTCTCATTGCCCACAAGCGAAGAAGGCAGTGCACTCAATAATCCGTCGTTTGATATCGAAACAATACAGACGGTGAAACAGGCGAAGGAGGCTTATGAGTCTGAAAAACTTGCAGCCAGATTCTGGGATAGATGGAGCAAAGAATATCTAACCCATCTCAGAGACAACGAAAAGAGCACTCTTGCACAACCTCGGCACGCCTCCGACTCATGTATCCCTGCAGTTGGCAAAATTGTTCTCGTGGAACAAGACTTACTCCCGCGAGGCAGCTGGATATATGGGAAAATTGTTCAACTCATAGAAAGTGCCGACACTCAAATCAGATCGGTCAAGTTGCTCATGCCCAATAGAAAAACTGGCAAGGCCTCTAAGCAAAATGTACCCACTTGAACTGAGGAGCCATGCTAACCAGACCATTAATAACTCGAGCGACGAAGGGCCGCAGCCGTCGAATCAAGTTTCTGTGCAGCGTCCTGAACGAAGATTGAAAACGATCGCGTATGATGTGATTCGCGAATTCGTCAGAGATCAAAGCGACGAGCCCTCGACGAGTTTGTCGATGTCAGCAAAACCGCCGACATTTCCACGTATGACACAAGCTATGCTATTGTTGGCATTAATATGCAACGCTGTAGCATCAACAGCTAGCGGCGAATTAAAGTGTCGAAAAGGTATCGTGGAAATACTTACACCAACAGGCGTCTTTGGAGTAAGGAAGCTTTAACAAGTATTGTTAGTACTTCCAGAATGTTTCAGAAACTATGTTCTATACTCCGAATCACAACCCTCATCAAGATACGACTCAGATACTTTTGAGGGTGGCTACAGAAAATCACACAATGGTACCAACAGATCGTACGAGTTCTCAGATTTCTGCAGCCAAACAGGCCATTTCCTAAGCAAATCGCTGCTTGGTAATCCCTACTGCTGGACAAATGGAGACATAGTCTCGTCTGCTATAATACTCTCAATTATAGCACTCGTACTGCTCTGCTCATTCGCTATGCTAGTGAAGAAATGCAAAGGAAGAACGATCCGAGAAAGCTCACTGTAAGTAGAAGCAATAAACTTGGAGAAATTTGAAGTTGTAGCTATAATCAGAAGGCTCACACAAGTAATAGCGATAGCAATGTTGTGCCTTGTAAGTTTCAGCAACGCATGCCAACATGGCTATCTCAGATACACGGTCGATCTCATCTGTGAGAAAAATGTCTGCCAATACAGCTATAGTCGTGAAGTGTTCAACAAGTTGAAAAACAACTGTGCATTCTTGTCAGATACAACAATCGAACGGTTGGTACAGTGAAAATAGAGAAAAAAACCTACGATCTTATCATGCTCAAAGATTTCACTATTCTTCACTAGAGACTCGTTTCCTCGTGTTTTCCAAAAAAGGAGATACCCCCAAGTAGGTTCATGCGTAGATGACAAGTGCGCAACGATATCACCGGATGAAGTCGTGCCGGAACTCCAAGAAATGTCCCGGACACTCAATCTGCACGAGCTCTTGTAGTGGACTAGTTTGTGGATGTTTCCTACTAGTCCCAGCCTGTTCGTTCTTCAGAGTAGCACACGTACCTATATCGACTTCCATATTTGTAGTAGTACGGTGCCAACACTGGAAAATCACCGTCCCAGTTGAAGTGGAAATAACAATGTACAACACTGAACCGAAACATTCTGCAGTGTTTCCACCATATATTCCGAAAAAAATTCGGAAATCTTACCTTCAACGTAATCTCTGTCCAAGAACCATACTCACAGCTGCTAAATACCAGATACGCCATATCTAATAGCGAAGCGTTTATTGTGGCAGATCAGGTTAAACTACCGGTAAAATGTGGCACACATGAAATGCCCCCCCCCCATAATTTCCGCAACTGCACAAATAATATGACATGTGCCTGCGAAGGAGCAAAAACGCGTGCAGAATGCAATTGCCCGATCGATTCAATCAATTCGATATGACAAGAAGCTGCAAATCTATTGCCGTTGCTTACACCAACGATGGAGCTCATTGCAGTCAATAATTCAATCACAGCAGCCTCGGACATCGGTGAGATCACGGTACTTGTCGAGTCCAATTTGTTAATAGACTGCTCGGAATTCATCATTGAGCAAAAATGTGAAATCAATGCTCTAAACTTGACAAGTTGTTATACTGGTGTCAAGCTGGTGCACGAGTAAACATCACCTGCCAAACACCAAGTCACACATGGATTACAGTCGATTGTGGCGACCAGGCATTCGCAGTTGAATGCGATGTCAAAGGCAAAAAATCCGAGATCCGCCTTG
Organism: Oesophagostomum dentatum; assembly: GCA_000797555.1. NCBI lineage: Eukaryota > Metazoa > Nematoda > Chromadorea > Rhabditida > Strongylidae > Oesophagostomum > Oesophagostomum dentatum. The sequence continues at coordinate 44,251 of KN550139.1, read as the reverse complement.
AATTCGACAGAGCGCTGGTAACACAAGCTTATAGCGCCGTATGCAACAAAAAATCAGTTGATCTTCAGCTGTCAGGAACGGTGTTATACCATCCACACTTTGGGAAAAGATCGGTATTTGACATCCAGAGTCCCTTGGCTTCACCAATTACGGACTGGTTTACATGTCTTCATTTCCATGATATCAGTTCTCCAGTGGAAACTATTAAAGAACACTGGAGAGTAGCACTGGCCGTATTTAGTACTGCTGCGGTGATAACAGTGCTAACCTATCTCTTCGGACCAGTTGTAGTACTAGCCACGATTAAATTTACCTGGCTAATTATAAAATGGTCCCTCACTGGAGTAGCAGCATTGGTAAGAGCCATCTTGTTATCCAAATAGCTCAGGTGGAAATGAAACTAACCATTTTTCATGATCTCCTAACTCTAGTCCCCACTGATAATGTTGTTTACCTCAATAGGGTACGTGTACATACACATATTTTACTTGATCGCTTGACTGATACGAACAAGCGAGGTCCGCATATAAGGCTGCACAGTAGCTACTGCACCACCCACGCACCGTTACTATGCCCGCCGACGAATTCGGCTGCCTTCTGGACGAGTACAATCCAGTGGATCTATTCGCCGCGGTCACCGACGCTGTCAAAACACTGGAGCCCAAGGTCGACCTGCTTCAGAAGCAATACGCAGAAATGTTTGCAGTACTCTTTGCTAAGCTGAATGCACTCAACGGAGCCCTGGCTAGAAGAGCGCAAGCCCGTCGTCCGCCGGTCTGTATATTCTGCCCTAATGGAGAAAACCGTGATGGGCATATCTCCGAAAGGTGTCGGAATTACACCGACGTAATTTCGCACACAATCCGAGTAGCCAGTCTCTCCATCTGCGAGAGATGCCTTCTTCCTCGCCACGAGGTACCATGTAAAAGCAAGTGTTCGCGCAGTAGTCGCGAGTACAACGTCTTGTTTTGTCCTCTCCGGAACGCCGAGCCTCCCATGAAGAGAAGAAGGTAGCATCAGGTCGTCCTGCGTATTCCTATTCGACACTTATGGCACCAATCTGCACTCAATCATCTATCTGCACACAACCACGGTCGACCAAGCAACCACCATGCACCCAGCCACGTAACTCAGCCAGCCGCATCATTTACCAGAAAGATAAACTTTTTATTTGATGTTATTAATTTATCTGTGGCGGCCGGAGTGAAGCCAATGATGAACCACCGAACAGCAAGGCTCTAACGGAGATATGACTGTCTCAAGTGGGTGGGGGGAGGGGGATCGCAAAGTATGTCAAGTTCTGGAAGAACTCATGTGAGCCTTGTTGCGGTTGCGCAGAAAGTACTGTTGCATGGTAATAAGCTAGGTAAGCTCTTTTGAATTTATAAAGAATGTGGCACTGGCTTGCTTCTCAGCTCCGGAAAATGGCTCAAAACTGCGAAATTTTCGATTTTTTTTGAATAAGCTTTACTGAAATGCTGAAAAAGTGTGCTTATTTCAGGAGATGTTGTCCTCCTTCGAGTGACATGTAGCCAGAGCTCCTACAACATTGAAAATACTGCGATAATTGTGCATTTCCGTCGCGTGACAGGTCACCAGATCTCCGTTGGGTGCCAATCAAATGTCAAAACGTCACGCACTATTCGAAAGAAAAGAAAGATAGAATTCCAATAATAACCGTAGCTGATCAAAGTTCAACGAATTTTGTGATCAGTCCTCATACTTTGAAAATTCTCCTCGCCTCAGGTAACCGTATTCATAGCTGTGAGATGGTAGTCGAAAAGTGAAGGTTGTTTGAGGAGTAGAGCTACTCAAAAGGTGTAGGTTCTTCTTTGCTTTCCTGTGAATGCTTATCATGTTTTACACTGCAAGGTGTCGGTGAAAGGGCGCATGTTATATCAACATAAGATTAAAGATGTTGAGAACAAACATTACAAAAAAAGCCAAAAAAGAAAAACAAAAGACAGACAAAAGACAGAAGGACAAAAAATGCGGTTTCGGACGGACATGCGCCTTCTGCCCCAAGTATCATAGATTTTTCGTTGCAGGACCAGCTCAAAAATTTCCTTCAACGGGGGAAATGCGTCCTTTGAAATTTCTCAAAAAGCGATTAGAAATAGAGAACCCGCAGTTGTCGGTTGGATCCGCATGGGAATTCTGATTCGAATGATCATCAGATTATTGCATAATTTGCAGTAATGATCATAAAACTCCACTTCTCCTGAAATGTCGTTTTTCGTTGGTTTCTCTTCCATTTCACATATTTATGTCACCCGCAGTTGTCTAGGACCTTCCTCGTCCATTTTTGTTTCGAATGATGTAGAAAACTTCGAATTTCCTTTCAATTCTATTCCATTCGATTCCATTCGATTCCTTTCCATTCGAATTTCCTCGAATCGAAGCAAAAAAAATTGAAAAGAGCCAAATGCCCCGAACTCTCGTTAGGGTTACGGAGTGTGTGTGCATTTGCGGAGTGCGCCAGACGACTATGACAGATGACGGGGCATTTGGCTCTTTTCCGAGTTTCATACTTACGCTGCATGAAATCCAGCAGTTTTATATATCATTCTGTTCAGAATAGAATCTTCTTTCCAGAAAACAACCGCGGAATAACCAGTTTTTTCTATCTAATGAAGTTATCGGTGTTTTTCGAATTTTTGAATCATCTGCGTTTCTACTGAATCAAATTGGGTAGTTTTTGGCTCATCTGTTAGATACGCTTATTAGCAGTGTCTCTGACAACTGCGGGGCTCGCAGTTCCAAGGCGTACGCGTGCAAAAGCTAAAATTGAGATGATGAAGTAGGGTTTGAGTTTACATTCTTTCCATCTTCCATACTGAGCTTGTGTAAAGTGGGGATTTTACTCTAAATGACGTCTAACTGCTCCGGTTGTACACTCATGTTAGTTTTTTTTTCTTTTGCCTTTTCCCCCTTTTTTACACGCCTGCAATGACACCCTCCTTTAAGTTCTTCTCACATCCGCCGTAGTGATGGTTGCCCCTCCGGATGGGCAAATAATGATGGTGGACAGAACTGCATCTCTACCTATCCAAGCTCTGGTTTTTTAATGTTCAGGTTTCAGGTTCGAATACTCAGCAGTTTCGCTTCTCGCTCTCCTGGAGCATGCAGACTTAATCCGTTGCAAAATACTTATTCTTTTTCCAGTCGTTCTACTTGCTGTCTGTTTTCGCGTTTTTTTTTGGTTATCATTTATTTCAACTAAAACTTGTCTCATGTTTAAGACTCTCATACTGCTTGTTTTCCACTATTAAAGTTCTTGCATATAAAAACATAAATTTTGTGACACTTTTACGGCATATACAAGGAATTCAGACCACATAATCATGAAAAACTCAGTATCATTTTCATATCCCTATCAGTGAAAAGCTGTTATTCTCAGCTCCAGTCTTCCTCGACCTTTTGTTAGCCTTTCCAGTTCCGTTCTGCAGAGCCTAAACTAAAACAAATTACTTTTCACTTTTGTGATATCTACAAATTGCAATTTTTACCCTATTTTAAATCAGTATCCATGCGGGCAGTCCATATGAAGGTTTCACTTAGCGGTAATTGAATGGTGAAGGTTACCGGCATCAGCGGCACAGGGAATCCCACCTATGAGTGCTGTTGCTCATCGGACTCCTCGGCCATTTGTTCGAAGAAATATACGGTCCCCTCACCTTTTGGATTTCAGTTTCACTCTACGTCGAACTCGTTTACAGATTAGGTCATATCACCAAAGCCTTATTGTTGAAATGGTCTTCACAAATGACACCTACTTTTAATTGACCTGACAGGTGGAGGGTGATGATAGAAGTATCTCACATGTAAGCATGACTCTTCTGTGTATCTCTAATATTCGACTTCAACAATACCAAACTCTTTATCACTGAACTCCCATAGGTAGCAGCCCAGCGCTATTACCATATTTTTGGTGTATCGGCCAAGCAGCCGAGAAGAAAAAGGTTCCCATATCAGTGGTCGACTCCGCTGAGGCTTGGAACCAGGTTTGTAGAAAAACCCGTAGCGTCAGAGGACTCCATCGCTCCAAACCGCGATGAAATCGGTTCTTTTCAAGCAACCTATTATTCTCAGCGTACAAATGCTGAAGAATTTGATGCGGTCCTTCAAAGAGTACACAAAAGCTGAAAACTACCCATACAGCTGGAGGAAGCACAATCAGCTATTGGTTTAATATGATGCAGTTAATTCAATTCATTCATTCAGTAGGAAATGAGCTAAAAACGCTCGTCCAACAAAACGGAAAATGAGTATAGCTCCATACAGAGTTGGCGAGTCCGGCGAGCTCGCATTGTTATAGGGGTAGTCAAATGGCTGCGTGGCAGCCCCTACAGCACCGGCGAGCTCGCCCAGCCCAGCTCGCGCACTCTGCAAGGGGCTTATCCCAACTTCAGCCGTAAGGAAGAGAAAAAATCCTTTTCACAAATTATCGAAAACACCGAAAAAGAGGCAAATTTCAACGAAACGGCGACTATCATGCACGGCTCAATGGAGCAAAAGGCAGTAACTCCAAAGTCCCATGCAGACTAGGTTCGCTCATAAAACTGGACTACTCGTACAGTTCAGTGCATAGAAAAAGTAAGAAATCAGTAGAAAAATTGTCCACGGACAGACAAACCCAAGATCGCGTATCAAACATGAGAGCAAGCACAGCATCGTTCGATCGACTATCGAACCAGTTTCAGAGGAGGATATATAGTCTCAAAACAGCTCTGAGTCACTAAAAACAACATTGCTTACCCTCCCAAAATTTTATTGGGTTGAGGAAGAATTCACGGAGTTTTGGGCAATTTACGATTCATTAGTGCTTAAAAAATCTTTACCCGTAGCTGAAAAACATGTTGCTTCTGAAAAACAGTCTAAAAGGCAAAGCAGACAATGCCGTCAAAAACACCCAGCAAGTGCCGCAAAATTACAACTGGATGATAGAAGCCCTGAAGAAAAAAGTCAATTCAAAACAACTCTGGCCCGTATATCGGGCCAGAATTGTTCAGAAGCTCACTTTTCTGAACAATACAGCATAAAACTGCTTGAATTTCCACAACAAAATCACCATCCTGACAAACCAAGTGGTGCCAGCCAAACAATATATCAGAAAAGCTAAAAATGCGATGTGGATAGAAACCATACTGCGAAAATTTCCTTGTGAGATAGTCAGAAACTTTCTAATCACCATTAATGAAGAGATGCTTCGTTGAGGACGTCGTGCTGCAAATCGAGAGCGAAATTTCTGCTAAATTATACGTAGGCACTAAGACAAAAAGAAACAGACTAAGAAATCTACTACGGGTTCATCATGAAGCAAAGCAAAAACCAGTTCAAAAATTTGGGCAAGACTGCGTCTTCTTTGACCATTTTAGACACCCATTCTGTCAATGTCGCACTATTGGCGATGTGGAAAGCCGCAGAAAAATTCTTCCTGAAAAACGACTATGCTGGAAATGTCCCACCAGCTCACATTCAAGCATGCAGTGTTCCAATGCGGATTGCCTTCTATGGAAGCGAATACATCATTCGTACATCTGGTTTGCAAGCAAAAAACTGGCGAAGGTGACAACTCAACTTATCGAGGAGCAAATAACAACAGCAATGACTCAAAAAACATCGCGAGATACAATAAACAGGCAAACGAAAACGGTTGAAGAGCAGGTCAACCGATAAGAAACAATTTTACCAATGACGAGTCTGAGATACCGGCTACGCCGGACTTCAGACTCTT
>KN550137.1:0-15088 GCA_000797555.1 Oesophagostomum dentatum | reverse complement strand
CATGTGATGAGCCTTGACTTTCCCACCAAGTTCAATAACTGGGAGCGCGTTGACCCGGTGGACCTCTACACGGCTCCCACGAACAAGATCGAGGCGAATCCGAAGATGCGCATGAACGACGTGAGTGGTACTGGCGGCAGTACTTCTCTAGGATATTGAGTTCCCACAAAATGAATGGTGAACAGAACAGCGGCAATTCGAGGGGGGACGGGGCGAGGGAATTTTTGAAAGTGGAAGCCAGAAAAAAATCTTGAAGCCAGAGAAAAAATTGAAAAAGGGGTCAGTTTTTTGAAAATAGTTTTTATTATTGCTTGAAAATATCGATTTTTATTTTAGAAAGTTCTTAGAAATGTTTTTAAAGATATTACTATCAGTTTTTCTTTGTCATCGCCCCCAGTCCCGTCCACTTGCTGCCTGAGGCGAAGCCTCCCCCCCCCCTCCTCCGAAACAGATTTCTGCGACCGCCACTGGAAGAGAATCATCATAGCTAGTTTTTTTTAGCTTCGCCCAGGGTTGAGATTATGATTATTTTAAATGTTCGAAAACTGGTTAATTTCGGAGATAAGGTTCCACAAAATTCGAGACTTTGGCACAGTCAAAAACAAACTTTTTCTGGAATATTCGAAATCTGAGTAATTTACAAAACGAGGTTTTCGATGTTTTTGAGATTTTGTGAGATTTTTAAGATAGGGTATTCAAGTACTTGAATTTTCAAAATATTGGGCTTCCTATTATTATACTGAATTCGAAAAATAAATATATTCCACAACAGAACTATTTAAGTTTCGGCTATCGAATTTTATGCGAAAAAGAAGTGTGTAATACTCGAATACTCGAAGCGGAGTACTTATTCGAATTTCTATTTGAATTATTCCTTCAGTTTTAAATGTGCTACATTGTGTAGATCACTTGCTCATTTCTTTTGTTGCAGTACCTCGCTTTTGAAGGGAAAGGTGCTGACTATCTTGTTCTATGGCTTGATTGCGACAAGGAAGGAGAAAATATCTGCTTTGAGGTCGCTAATTTGGTTTTTACATTTTAAAAAATCCATACATGCTACTACAGGTAGTAGACGCCGTTAGCAGTTCCATGAAGAGGCCCCGCGATGGAGACTTAATGAAGAATGTTTACAGGTAAAGATGAGCTTGAACTGCCTCTAGTCACTTATGGAGTTGGTTTTAGAGCGCGATTTTCTGCGATCACAGAAAAGGACATCAAGCATGCCATGCAGAACTTGGTGCGTCCGAACAAGAACGAAGCTCTGGCCGTCGACGCGAGGCAGGAGCTGGATCTGCGGGTCGGCTGTTCATTCACGAGATTCCAGACGAAGTTTTTCCAGGTATTTTCTGCCACCTTTCTTTGAAGCTTACTATTTTTGAATTACTCGCTGTAGTTGGTGCTAGTTGATTATGCATGCTCTTTAGCACAGGTTCTGATTGGATGGGGATGTGTGACCAATGGGATCGTTTAGTTTTACCTTCGGTACATAAAACTGAATTCGCATCATGACCATAGTACTCACGTGTAGTCAGCTTTGCAGTAATTCTGGATATTTTTTTCAGAATTGGACATGACGCTAACCGTAGGGGTGTTGAAAGTCTATGCAAAATTGTGCTGGGTGTAGTCACACAAATCAGAAAAAAAAGTACCTCCAAATTAGCTCTGGCGCGGGGATGACAATCAGTCGTTACTGTCGGGAGCGGGTGCGAGACTATCCACCCTGAGGAAGGCGGGATCGGGCCGTCATTCTCCACCAACTCGTCCAAATTTCCATTCAGAATCAACGCAAATTCAAACGGAAATGTGGACGAGTTAGTAGCCACATTTGAACGGGCCAATAGCAGGACCCACGGCCAGGGTGGATAGTCTCGCACCCTCGGGAGCCAGTCCTGAGTGGAATTCTGCACCACGGCCGAAGGTTCCTGTAATTACGCACCTCAGAAATTTGCACCAACTTTTCAACATCACTGTATGCGTCTCCTTTTCATCCATCATCTTATCCAAGAAGTTTTGCGAAAGCGATTCTTAACGCTAGGAAATTTGTAAAATCACTATTTTTCTAAAAATATTTGTTTTTGTCCAGAAAATATGCGAAAATCAGTTAGCAACAGTTTTTTTGCCCACATTTACAACGACATCCTTGTCTTAAAAAATTCGCATGGTAATTGTTTTACTACGTCGCCGCTGCCTTAGACTAAAAAAAACCATACGATGTTGCTGTTTTTCCTCTGTCTATCCGCCTGCATCCCCTTTCTCTGTCCTCTTTCTTATAGTACATTCCCTTCCTCCAGGCATGAAAAATGAACGGAACAGTCCTTAACAATAGCTTACGTCCCAGAGAATGAGTCAGAGAGTTTTTGAAAATGACCTACGAGCCAGCAAAAACTGAGAAAAAGTAAGCTTTTCAAAGAATTTCTTTATTATTTTAAATCGTCACTTTTTGCTTTTATAATCTTCGAGATATGTTTTGGAAAAAATTCGCAACTTAACTTACAGTAGCCTCCAGTAACGCCCATTTTTTGCCTGAGTCCTCCCCCGCCTCGATGGAATTTTTGGCGACGGCCAGTGAACAGAACAGGAAACTCTTAGAGACGTATTTTATTTCATTTGTATGAAAGAAAATACGTCTCTAGGAGTTTTTTGTTCTTGGCCTACAACAATAATTTTAAGGACTTTTTTGAAACAAATATTCCGAGCTAAACTATCTGACTTTCGCAGTTTTCGTAGCGGTTTCACATAAAAGCAAAAGCACTTCATCTCGTTACGTCCTTGTTCGTACCTTTGCCTAGAAAAAAATTTTGTTACTGCAGCTATGCATAAATGTGACCAGCTGCGGTAGGTGCATAATGGCAACTGAGTACTATAGCAATGTCTAATTCAGAATAAATACGGCGATCTGGACAGTACCGTAATCTCATATGGTCCTTGCCAAACACCTACTCTGGGATTCTGCGTTAGTCGTCATGATCAAATCACTCACTTCAAGGTCGCTTTCACATTTTATGCTTCCGAAACCTCGACTTTACACTTGTGCTGATCATTTTCTTGTAGCCGGAGCCCTACTGGGTGCTACAGAGCTTATTTGAAACTCCGACTGGTGCAGCTGTTCGACCGGAGTGGAAGCGAGGCCGAATATTCGATAGGGACGTTGCCCAGCTGTTCCTGGACCGTGTCAAGGTGGACTTTTCTGGTGTATTCCTTATTTATAGTAGAGTGTTACCTATTTTTTGTTTAGAATAAAGGGAAAGGCACCGTAGTGAGTGTTACAACTAAAGAAAGCAGAAAGGAGCGGCCGCTGGCACTAAACACCGTCGAGCTGATGAGAATTGCCAGTAGTGCTTTCGGTAAGAAACCATCTTGATTTATTGACAGGGTGCTGTAACCGAAGCTGGTATTTTATCTACTTTCCAAATACTTTCTCAAAAAGGCAAAGCTGAAGACGTTCTTTATTTTTGAGTTCGGCGCCTTTCCTTAGTGGACGTCAGAACCAGCTAATTCTAAAGATCTCGATTTTCTGCCTTGCCAATACATAAAATTTTGGCGCCAGGATCAAAAGACAAAATTTATTGAAAAAAATGGCACGGATTTCTTGTTGCAATACCCTTACATCTATTTGTCAGTTATCTGTGATCAATCAATGTAGAGAATTAGAAGTTGATTGGTTGGGCGGTCACCTAGCAGCTGTTCTTTGAAGGTGTTGACCTTTAACTGCCGTTTCTAATAATACTTCTTAAGGACTAAGTCCGGCTACAACAATGAGCGTCGCCGAACAGCTCTATACCCAAGGTTACATCTCCTATCCAAGAACGGAAACTACCGCCTACCCTGCAAATTTCGACCTCAAGGGAACTCTTCAGCAACAGACAAATAATTCTAAATGGGGAGACGTTGTCAAAAAGGTTATCTTTCAGAAATACTAAAAAATTTGTTCTATATCTTTGATTGTTCAGGTGTTGAATGAAGGCATAAAGAAACCTCGCGGTGGCGACGACAAGGGTGATCACCCTCCGATCACCCCCATGAAGCCTAACAATGGACAGCTTTCCGGTGGTACGTTTGATATTGTTTTCAGACGAGTTCACTACGACTTACTGAATTTTTACTAACGTCCATTTGAGAGAATTCTTTGCCGAGAAGGGTTCAAACTGTTTGAAAATGCTGAGACCATAACAAAAAAACAAGCAATAGAATCATTGAACTAGTTCTTGTTGTTAATTTTCAGCATCTAATCTTTATTGTTAAAACTTCTGAAAAAAGTCGCGGCCAACGTTCACTGTGACCTGTTTGTAGCTCCGCCATCTTTGCGTTAAGAAAAAAAATTAAGCTCGACCCACTTCCCACCCCATCCTCGTCTTCTGCCTGAAAAATTTATGCGATCATTAATGTTAGGAACCTGTTATTTAGCACTGTATTAACAGATGAGAATTCAGTTAAAGATGGTTCATGAATTTGTCTTCCTTTTGTCATCCTTTTTATCTGTCTACCCACATTCCTTTCATTCTCTTCCTTCTCCATTCTGTCTTCCTCTTTTTTTCCTCTCGTCCTTTCATTTCCTTTGAACGGTTTGTTGCGTTCTTAACATAGCGCTGTCAAGGGCTGTAGCCTCTCTCACCGTGAATAAGCAACTCCTCCGCACCACGGCTCAGATGGATGGTAACAGCTGATCTTGTCCGACCCCGCCAATGCGAATTCGTCCGCATAGCGGCGTGCAAACTCGTCCTCGACACGTCCGAACTCATCCGCAATTCTCACAGCAAATTTTCACAGAAATTATGTTCGGTGTTTTTAGCGTTGTCATATATGCAAAATCTGAAGAGGCTATTGCGCATGGATTAGGACGAGTTCAGATGCGTCGTGGACGAGTTCGGACGGCCTAATGCGGACGAGTTGAATGGGCAAGCTCGGACGAGTTCGGAAGTAAACCACACGGATAGCCATGCGCGGACGAGTCTGTTTATCTGTAGCAAGAGGCGGACCATGCTATAGGCTACGGACCTTCTTAGATTATGCAGAAAGTGACCACATCAGTGTGTTTTCCAGTAGAAAAGTTTAGCATATATTTTGGGATTTTACCTGAGACAAAATACATGCACAATTTTTTGGGCTTGTTGCACTGTTCAGCAAAAAGTTCATAACTGCGAAAAAATTGTATCTTCAGCTCTTCTACCCGTACTATGAGTTACAGACATGGCTCGAATCTATGACTACGTCGTGCAGCACTTTGTCGCGACGCTGATGGGGCCATGCATCTACGATGTCACCACTATTACGTATGTTCTGCACTAGAAAGTGCCCAGGTCTTTTTACTTTCGACTTTACAGAATCACATGTGGGGAGGAGATCTTCATATTAACGGGCAAAGCAGTGAAGGATCCAGGGTTCACTGAGGTGATGACCTGGTTGAATGTCGAAGACGACCAAAAGCTACCTCCTTTGTCTCGTGGTGATGAACTGACACTGAAGTGTGCACTGATCAACAGCTATCTGATTCTCTGACTAACGAGTAGAAGAAGCTGATTTCAGAGAGGCAAGTCTGGCTGCGCGGGAAACGTCACCACCAGGTTATCTGACGGAGTCTGAGCTGATCTCACTTATGGAGAAGCACGGAATTGGTACAGACGCCTCGATTCCTGTGCATATCAACACTATCTGCCAGAGGAACTACGTAACTGTGAGTGAAGGGCTCTAGTTGGGCTCTCGCCATAGGCGAAAGACATGGGTCTAGGTAGAAAGCGGTCGTCGTCTGGTGCCGACTCGTCTGGGAATCTCGCTTGTGCATGGATACTGGAGAGTGGATCGCGAGCTTGTATTGCCCACCATGAGGGCTGAGGTGGAAACGCAGCTAAACTTAATAGCACAAGGAAAGGCTGACTACCACGCTGTGAGTTAGGACAGTGTTTCTGAAAAACAGCTTTCTTTCTTGTTAAGAGTTCTTAAGTGAAGTCGCAGCTTTTTTGGCTTAGCTAACCAGAAAACCTCATCATCTTACAGAAACGGTAACGAAGGGCATCAAGTGTATTTTAGCTGCATTCCAGGTTAGGGACCATGCACTTGAAATGTTTCGAATGAAGTTCGTCTACTATGTAAAGAACATCGCGCAGGTCGACACACTGTTTGAAGGTAGAATCATTTATTTTCCTCCTGCAACTCGTTTTAGCCATTCTTCGCTTACCTTTGCAGAAAAAGTTTGAAGCTAGGTTCTCTTACATTAGAAGGCAGTTCTTGGAGCCTAGCCTTATTCCATGCTAAACTTGTAATATGTCTCTTAAGAGCGTCCTCTGCAGCAAACTATCTCATCTTAATCCAGCGATGAACATCGAAGCTGCCTCCATTCTGCATATTCACATATGAGATCCCATTCTAAGCACTTTACATTGTAGGCACATATTTTAGCTTGGTTTTTAGTTCTCAACTGCAACAAATAGGATGTCTTCTGTCCTCATTGGTAGACAGAGCTGTACATTTGAAGTTTCCAATTTTGTTTATTGCTTTAACTTAATGTGAAGGTTGGCGTTTGGCTAGAACATTCAAATTATTACTAAGGCGAAGCTAAAGCGTTACCGTTAGAGCACACCGCTACAGTTTCGAGCTAAAACCCGCCTTCATATATGAAGAAGAGTTCATTTCTCTCATTTAGAAGTTAGATCAGACAGCTTATCACGGCATGTCTACTACTGGAGGTGAAGGGTAGCACTTTTACACTTTGGGATTTTCTACTAAGTGGGTCTGGGCATACGCTTCTTCGCTTTTCTGATCCAGATTTTTTTTGGCATAGTCATAGTCAGCATAGATTTTGACATAGTCAGACTCTGTGGCACGAGATGAGCATAATAGTATGGGTTTTGTGCATAAAACGACTTGTATTACCTTTTTTGAAAGGCTGGAAGTGCTCGAAATGGGCGGGGCTGCTCTTATTTGCTCTCATCCGTACAAGATTTAGTTGTTCCAGTAAACAGGTTACTTGACGTGTCGATTCTAATTACACCAAGCAAGTTGTGTCTAACATGCAAGCCATGTTGGGCTCTCTCATATTTCGCACCCTCTATTTTGTGCTGCACAGGAACGAACATGTAAATCGACACGTGAGCTGAAAGGCCTCACCTCCTCTTGCTGCAAATTCGTACTTTTAAGGGTCCGTTTCGGAGCTTAAAGACGGGATTTTCTGTGCCCTTGGTAAATGTCGTCTATATCATTTGAATCAGCGTGTCTTATTTGTTCAGAAAATGCCTTCATCTCAAAAACGATTTTGAGGTGAGACGTACCTTTAAGGAGCTCATGTTGAACTCTTATCTCTCAAAACAGCTCCTTGTGAACGCGATTATTGTTTTGCGTGAATCTTGAATTCACCAGCGTCAAGGAGTTAGTATTGCTGAACTTGCATCATACTAAAGGTAACCAGGGGTTTTAAAAAGGTTTTATAGAGGATAGGACAGTTCAGCGCCACTGAGAACATAAGTTTATGGCTGATATGGTATTTTTTTCACTTGTTTAATTCAGCTGCTTTCACTTCGCTTGCTGATTCTGGGAAGCCATTTTCTCGATGTGGAAAGTGTAGAAGATATATGAAGCTTGTGCCTACAAAACCACAAAGACTCTTCTGCTCTACTTGTCAGGTAATATCGTCATTGTTAGTGAATCACATGTGTAGCCTATCAAGAGGTTCTTTTACAGGAAACATATTCTGTTCCAAATTTCAAGGACGGAGTTTTACGCCCGTATGGCGAGAAGAAATGTCCGCTAGATGACTTTGAGTTGGTGTATTGGAATGTGAGCTTTGACTCCTTTACAGGTGTTCCTCTCAACTATCGGCTCGATCAGCAAGCACTTTTAGGGTTCTGGAGGAAAGCTGGCGAGAAGCTTCGCGCTCTGCCCGTTCTGCTACAACAACCCACCTTTCGAGTCGATGAAGGAAGCCGAGGGATGCTCTAACTGTCCTCACCCTGCCTGTCCTCATTCGTACATGTGAGCTCCGATTTAAATCCACCAGGCGAAGGGTAACGACCCTGGAATGGGATTCGTACTGCAGCGCATCGCCCATTGGCAGATGGCCTTGGAACGGGTCCAGCTTCGGCGCTTTTTCTCGTTTACGAGCTCGCCCAACGAGCGCCGTGTTGCGGTTTCCACTTTTTGCCAGCGGTTACACATTGACACGATCTGTGCCGTTCCCCCGCCTCTTCGCTGTTATATAGGGTCCGACAAAAACACCTGACGGTTTTGAAATTACCATAGCAAGGCTATCTATCCATGGAAATTTAAGAATTTAGTGGACGGTAGCGAATGGGACCACCGCCATCTTAAACGCAGCACTCATGCTCAGACCGTTTCCTGAGTACTCAGTGGATTCTGAAAGATAAACTTTAAAAAGTGAATTGAGGTTCAAATTTCTTGACTCAAAAGTCATTTCTGACCGAGAAAATCGCTCCGGAAAACTCGTCCACGATTTTATGGACGAGTTTTCCATTTCGTCGCACTCTTTCTGCTGGAGTTTCTCACCATCTCAAGCGCGAGGACATGCAAGGGTCTTAAAAGTCCATTCATATCCAGTGGTTATAGCGCTTTAACTAGTGTGCAAAACCAAATGGACAACTCGTACGCGAACTCAAAGACAAGTCTTCTGGAGGAAATTCCTCGGCCAGGAACGACTTTTGAGCCGAGAAATTTGAACCTCAGCCCAGTTTTTCAAGTTCCTTTTCCGGAATCTATCGAGGAATCAGGAAGCATTCCGAGCGTGGCTGCTGCCTTTGAAGAAGATGATCGCCCCAGAAATATCCCTGGGCAGGAAGTTGCTAACTTTTTTCGTTCCAAGAAATTATGACGTAAGCGGAGCGACCTGACTCTTTCGTAGAATCAGCAGAATTTTATTTTTTTACACTGCACGCAACAACAGACAAGTTTCTTTGAGTCAGCCTTCTTACTCATTTTGGGTGGTTTTAACGTAAAATTAACTTTTCTGGCATCTTAATTTGTCAAAGGAAAGCTAGTCCCTTCGCACTTCGGAGTTTTCCTAATGTGACCAATATCTACAGTCTGAGACTGGTTCCGCGTTTTATCGTTCCATCAAGTTCAACAACATTTCCAGCTTAGAAATAATCCGGCCTCTTGATACTTTGTTTGCAACGCTTGCAACGCTGCAACGCTATAATGTGTGATAGTAAAGTGCTAAGAAGAACCACTTGAAATCTTGAAAAAACATTATATAAAAAGACAAAGCACCATGGCCCAGCAAAAGCCAACGGTGAAATCGTTAATTAAGACAGGAGTCATTTTCGTCACCTTCGTCTTTACCTATAGCGAAATGCAGAAAGTTGGTGAAGCAATAGGGAATAGGACCGCAGCAGTACCGTAGTTGTTGACGTAACCAGAAAAAACCCAAAATGCTAACGAAGAACACATACTTGGTCAAGGTGTCCGATCGAGGTAAGATGCATACAGCTTAATGCAGCTTCGAATGCAGATTTTGCACCTGTTTTCTAAATCTGCTAAACGCTTCTCTTAGAAGAAGTACGAACGATTGTATGTCTTTTGAAAAACGCAGTTCTCCCTAGAAAAGCGTGTAGTAACTTGTAGAATGCCAGAAGGTTTAAGTACAGTGTAACTCAACGTTTGCAAGCCCCACGGTTCATATGTCTGCCCTAACGTGGACAAGACACGGTCTTCTCGTGAAAACTGTGCTTTCAAGGAATTTGTAATCGTCCCTAATTCTTCTTAGAAAAGTGTTTTGCAGATTTGCAAACCAGATTTGAAATTAGCATTCAAAGCTGCGTTAGGTTCTATGCAACTCGTCCCGATCGGCCACCTGGACTAAGTTCATGTTCCTTGTGAGGCATAAATGTTTGCTTATCAGGTGCTAGGCGCTACAAATGTCACTGTATTTTAGTTCAGAGTTGCGATGTAGGGTACTCCTCGTATAAGAAGCAAGATGTTACTGATCCAATGCACCTAAGAGCATACTGCTGTAAATTACTACATTTCTGATAATATTAACACCGGCTAAGCAAAAATTTACGCCTTCGCACTTTAGAGTTTCTCTTGCTAGCCATAGAGTGGTGACGGTCTCGCCGTTATTGTTCCTGAAAGTTGGTACACTTGTCGAGCTGGAATCCATGAATAATTTCCGTCCGGTCCACGACTAGTTTCGCTACGGGTACAGACCAACCAACGATTACCCTTCTTCCGACTTTTTGACGCCTTCCTGTGTAAAGAAGCAGCAAACTGCAGAATATGTTTGAAACAAATTCCGTACCTATTAATATTTATCTCCAGTAACCTGATGCAGCGTCGTTTCTTCTAAGAACTACTTTATAAATACCAAATTATGAAGTTTTTTGTCTTTGATGGTGATTTAGAGGAAGAGTTAGAAAAGGAAAATAAGAAAAGGTTTCCGGAAAAACTACGACAATGTATTAGGTTGCTGCATTTTTTGCAACTTTTTTGTCACTCAGTGAAATTCATTTCACATAGAACTCTTGAGGGTGGTATTCATCAATTTAGTAAGGGTTGACTAATCACTCATAATAAAGTAAATTGGTGAGTTAACAGTGAATTTTTTGCTGATAAACTTCATTTCTCCATTTTGTGTACACACATTTAGGGCTTTATCATGCCTATAACCATACCACTTTAGAAGACTATTGAATTCCATAAAATGTTCAGTGAATCATTGGTCACATGAAAGAGAAAAGTACTGGTACATATATTACCAGCGGGACTCAAAGAATTCACTTTTATACCGCTTCTCCTAGGCACTGTTTTTGCGTATATTGATGGATTCTATCCAAAGTTCTTCAACTTTTCTAAAGACCCATCCACCATTTTTGAAAAAGGAAAAATGTTATAACAAACATACCTTTAGCTGTATTTAGTCTTATTCGGAACTGTAGACTCGAGTTTTAAGGTTTTGAAGCACTAGCACTGGTTTTCTCCAGTGACTCTTGATTTGTTAAAATTCATGTCCTCTTCAAACAAACAGAATGAACGATTAAAACGGGTACAATCCTCGGCAAAGACTTACGAGCCATGCTGAAGAGTAGGTCTTGGACTAGGCAATTAAGAGCTTGAAGCCTTTCCCTTTTAAATAACCTTTTACCAGTATAAGGAAATAATTGTCCTTCTATTTATTACGTTACTCATGAACTTTCAGGACAAACGGCGTATGCGGATGCTTGCAAGAATGCGGAGGTGAGTTCGCTTTGGTATAATAGCCTGAGTTTGTCCTAAAAATGGAAAGTCTAGGAGTCATGGTGCTGGATCCGCAGTCCCATCCCAAGTGGAGATTGTCGTGCAACAAGTGTCCCTCGGTAGTAGCGATGTTTGAAGGAGCGCTGAAGTTCAAAGTTACAGAAGCGAGCTGTGAGGATTGCGATGCGAGAATCGTCGCTGTTGAGTATAAGGTAAGTTTCGGGAGAGCAACGTTCAAACAAGCATTTTCTCCGAATTTAGTTGGAATTTTGAAGGGATATTTCAAATTTTTGAATGCAAAATCCAAGTTTAAAAAAAACCTTGTTGTTCTTGATGTTAGCGTCGGAAACGATGCTAGACTGCTATACGCAAATGTATGTATTTGAAATTAACAAAAATACTAGAGAACAAATAAGAGAATGCGGCTTTTTTCAGCAAATATGGGCTTATAGTGGAGTTGACCGGTCGTAAGGTGTGCAGCGACAGAAATCATCAGCCATGGAGCGAAACTCCACTCAAGACCAACTCTTGACAGTAACGGCTGACCATCAGTTCGCGCTCCAGCTAATTTAGAGACGCCCTTTTTCTCCTGATTTGTGTAAGTGCACACTGCACAGCACTGCACCGACTGGTCAACTCGACTGTACATGCACCTACGTAATTTGGTTCAAGTTATGGATGTATGTGAGGATAATTTTTTAAAATTGTTTATTAATTCTAATGAAAATGGCTGTTTCTCTAAAATGAGTTAACTCGTTGGCTCATTAGTAGCAAATATAACATTTCTGGCAAATACATAGCTTATCCGAACTAAAGGCAGTACTCAGGGGAAATTTTTCTTGAAGTAACACGAATAAACTGGATATGGGTTGCGATAACTCCAGTACACTACCCTCACAGCGGCCAACCCGATGCCCAGCTTGCAGAACTCCGCCCTCCCTCAGCTTGTCCTCGCGCAAGTTCGATTAGATATCTTTAGATCAAGAAACTTCGGAACAGTATTTCTGCTTTGCGCGGGAAAATTCCTAGCTTGAGTCCGAATATATCACAGAAAATAAATACGAAATAGGTTGAATTACCCGAACTTCTCACGGACGTAATTACCACTCAGCTGATCGCCATCGATGCGACACAGCGGTTGATCTCGTCCGATGATCGAAGCTTGCTTGGAAAAATCTCTGTAGAAATTTTATTTTGTTTTTTTTGCTTAGTTTCTGTTTTTCATAGCATAGCAAACATGTATAATATTTATGTATTTTTTAAAATGAAACCGAAGATGTTTTGGTACTCTCGATATTCGTACTTGATATTCGTTCCGTCGAAATGCTGTGGCAACAATGGCGGCCAATCTTCGAGACATTGAATTATTATCGCTATAGCGCGCAACTCCATGTAGTTCAGATGATGCAAAACTTTCAGAAGACTGTTTGCTATAGGTGTCCCTTTTAGCTTCTGGTCATGGTTATAAACCGATTTCCGGGATTTCACTGTAATTCTGCCGGGTATTATCCCTTTTCGAAACATTTTTCTCATTGCTTTTGCCAAAATTCATTCTCTGAGCATATGCTCTTTCGATTTTCATGTTGCTCATCACCACTTGTGCCTTGTTTACTCTGTGCTCATTTAATCCTAAATATTAAACGTTAGTTTCAAATGTAACTAACATCTGTTAATCATACACTGGAGCCATTACGCTCATTCCATGTTTTTAGGTGTTTTCACTGATTGCTTTACGGATTCAAAGTACTGCCGTGTAATTCAAACAATGTTGTAACATATGACTAGTTTTTTCGAGAGGATATGAAATTCGTCCACGTGAACAGTCGTGAACACAAGTGGCACGCCGAACCTCGTTTTACATTCTCATAGTTACCTAGCTAATCTCATTATTTATTTAGTTAGAGGATCTGAATAAGGTCATTAACTTATTAGGCATTAATTATAACTATGTAACATCAGACAACGCCAGCAAAGCTTCAAAAGCGTTATGGAGAGAAGTGTAGATTTATTCCTCAAAAATGCTGCGTGGAGCTAGAAAGGAACTAACGTGTAAATGTTCTTGATGATTTTATGCTTGAAGTTCTATATTTCAAAATAGTGCTAAAAGAAAATTCCAAAGTCGAGTGCTTTAGCTCAGCAGATTAATGTTCTTTCACAGTATAGCAAAGCACGAAGCTGCGCAACGTTTTACGTCTTCGTTCTGCTCTCGAACTGCTTCAAATATGTGCCCAAATAATGCTCAGCAATTAGATTGTTGATGGTGGAATATTCGAATATTTCCGAATAAGTCATCTATCGAAGTTGTAGGTCATGCAAGTTTTGAATATTTTGAGCCTCATTCAAACCAGTGAATATCGCCAATGATGTCAAAAAAGCAACCCTGTGAATAATTTTAAAGGCAGTACTAGAAAAGCGGGAAAATCAGCCTTTGCTGTGGAAATGTCGTCGCATCAGTTGGGCCAGAACAACGGGTTGCTTTGCCACTACCATCGCGTCGGGACCTTAGCGATCCACCCGTTTTGAACCTTCAAATTTTTAGAATGAGGCAGTGTGAAACGCTTCGGTGTTTATGTGAAATGCACAACACTTGTATGATAACTGTCTATTACGGAGTTTTTCTTATGTAAAACATAAACGACACCCTGTATATAAACAGGCGATGGCTAGAATTTGTGAGCAACTCCTCCGCACACCTCCCAGGAATACTGAAGTAGCAAAAGTGGGTTTTTGCAAAATTGTAAGTTTTGGAGTATCATCACGATGTTCAACTTTTTCAAAGCACATTCTGGCTAGAAAAAACGGTCATGCGATTTTTTGAGTTGATAGTGTCTTAAGTGCTGCAACTTATTCGGATGTTCGAGAGATTTGAAAAGTCGGGAAAACAAGCTTGCAAGTAACTGGTTTCTCGAATCTTTGTCATAATCTTGGCCTTGCATAGCAAGACAAACACTCGTGAAGTGGAATAGTTCACGTTCAGGAAAAATTTTCTTTACGAATTCTTTCCACTAACACAAAAGCAGTGCGCCCGTCACTCTGATCATTTTTCAAACCATTTTAATCTTGTGTTCTTGAAATATTCACTGTCCTCTAAGCACACCTTTTGTGTGAACGTGGTGATAAGCATGGTAATAAAAATGTTCTGTTATTTGACCTGCAGGATTCTACTGGCTTTGATTAACAGCAAATTTCCATATTTTTAAAATTAAATATTTCAGGACAAGAGCCCTCTCCCGGACGACAAAACCACGTTCAAGGGGTGCATGTTCTGCGATGAAAGCGTGAAGGACCTCGTGAACCTTCACCATGCCTTCCGAAATGAGGAGGACCACCAGCGACAGACTTTCCAACGAGGTCGAGGGCGAGGTCGCGGACGTGGGCGGGGTCGAGGTGCTGTCGCCCGAGGGGGCAGAGGCAAGGGTAGGCGATAAGTGCACTGATGCGTTTACTTGTTTATTTATTTGTATAAGATTGTTTACCTCGCTGGCGCCAGCTGTTTGTTGATATTTTGCATTTTGATGAGTGTTTGTTCAGGGTAAAATTCTGAATTTTTTATTAGTTCAATTATTCATCAACACCTATGCATTATACACACATATAAGATCGGTTATGTCAACAGTGGATCTCAATCACCCAACTTTACTTTACTTACATTCAGTCGCGCTATGGAAATACGCTTTAGTTGAATTATCAGTGAGAAAACAAGAAGACTACCAGATATCAGATTGCACATGACGCGTCCGAAGGCACTACTGCGCCCCCGCCTACAGTGACTCGGGAGAATTTTAGAAAAAATACAGCGAAACTCGCAGTTTACTCGTAGTTAACTCGGAATTTTGTGAACGAGTTGATACTGTAGGCAAGGTGTTTCGTGTTCGGATGCGGGTTCTACCGCAGGAGGCAGGGCATGAAA
>KN550135.1:1330-11459 GCA_000797555.1 Oesophagostomum dentatum | reverse complement strand
ATCGAAATTAAGACTATATGTGGACCAACATAAAAGAAAGATATATTAGACGTCTGTAGGCTAAAGGCATATATACATCTGATTAAAAGGCGTCAAGTATTTGCATTGTTTGAAGAATGAGTCGCCGGCGACTGTAGCGATTCCTAGCGATCGCGATAGTGGCGACTGTCGAATATGTTATCTGAAAAAGTTCAGTAGCGTTGTTATGGAGGATTATATCGATGAGCAGGATTCAAATGTGGTTTCTACGTCAGGGGCAGGAGCGGAAGGCAGGAGGGATGTGCAGGTGGCCGGAGCCGGTATGCAGATGATAGGAACAGGCGTCCAGGAGGTCGGGGTAAATGTAGAGGAGGTCGAAGTCGACGACATGAGGTCGGAACCGGTATCAAGGAGGTCCGGGTCAATGTGCAAGAGGCCGGACACGGTGTGCAGGAAATGGGGACCAATGTGCAGGAGGTCGAAGAGGGTGCGCAGGAGGCAGGGACCGACGTCCCAGAGACCGGAGCCGCTGTGCAGAAGGTAGTGACCGACATCGAGGAGGTCGGGACCGATGTGTAGGGGGTCGGAGACGGTGTGCAGGAGGTCGGTGCCAATGTGCAGGAGGTGGGGACCGATACGCAGGAGGACGGTACCAATGTGCAGGAGATGGGAACCGTTGTGCAGAAGGTGGGGACCGATGTGCAGGAGGTGGGGACCGGAGTGCGAGGGGAAGGGACCGATGTGCAGGAGGTCGGAACTGATATGCAGAAGGTTGGGACCGACGTGCATGAGGTTGGGGCTGATGTGCGAGGGATCAGAGGCGATGTGCACAGAGTCATGACCGATAATCAGGAGGTCGTAGCCGCACTGCAGGACGGAACCGAATGGCAGGAGGCACCGGAGTGCAGGGTGAAGGGCCGCTGTGGGGAGGGGGAAGAGGGGGGGGGGGAGCTACTGCTGATGGACATTTGGTTGGGACCGATATGCGGGGGTCGAAAGCGATGTGGGGAAGGTTGGAAGCCATGTGCAGGAAGTGGCTAGCAATGCGCAGGAGGCCATCAGCGGCAATGAACAAAAGGCCAAGAAAGCGCATATGATCGAAAGGATTATCAAGAAATTCGATTGGACGTACTGCTCCACGTCACTCCAATCAATGAATTATCGACCTACTGATCGGCTGTTGGTCAAATGGATAACAGCTGAGGTGGTCCAATATGCATATGTGTTAGTGGGAAGTAACATGGTGTGAGCGAAGCGAGCACTCTAGCAAGTCTGGAAGCCCGGCGAAGCCGGGCGGACAGACTTGTAAAGTATAACAGTGCTGCGACTAGTTCACTTTGAAAGATGAAAACAAGCTCGAGAAGATTTACTGCTAACTGTTGAAATAAGTGAAAATGCTTAGGCAAACAAAGTTCTACGATGTTTTTCTGACGACTATCGTGTAGAACTGTCAACTTCTGCGACTTAGTCTCTGCTAGATAACCGAGCCTTTACGATTAACCATAATTTGAAGTGAACATGAACATCAAAGATGGTCCTTACTTTCCGAGCAAACACGGTCAGGAGGCAAAGCATGGGGTCGTGCCCATGAATTTCAAAACAAAGGAGAGCATAAATGTTCTTGCATAAAGTTTCAAACCAGAATGACACGATCCAAAGTGTGTAAAGTGTATCAAATATTACTGTCGCCCTTCAATGTGTGGATGTGGATGTCACAGCTTATTCTCAAACTTTCGCGTTTTCTGCTTTATCCCGTTTAAATTCTGAATTCGCATCTGTGAAGATCAAGACTTCCATCAAATTCCTTCAGAAGACAATATAAGTCTCACAAAAACATACTAGCTATGAAATTGATTAAAAATATGCTTGACTGACCGTAAGAAGAGCCTGGAGAGCGGCGTAGTTTGGTTCTTCCTCAGTGTTGAGACTAAAAACAGCTCTTGCAAACTCTTGAAAGGATTCATTCGTCAATGCCAAAAAGGACGTCTGGGGGTCACCGCTTTGCTGTAAAGAAGATTGATTTGAAGATTTTAGAAAAAGTGAAGTTGAAGTAACTCCAACCAGCTCTTGTTTCGCCTTTTTTACGTCATCTCCTTTCAGGATATACTTCCACGGTAGGTCACCAACAAGTAATTCGAGCCCTGAACGTCAAACAAATTAGTATAACAATCTTTCTGATTTTTTTGTGGAGTTTTTATACTGGAAATCGTATTTGCCTGAGTAAACCAAAGAAACTAGGTCATCGGCTGGTCCCTGATCAATGCGATCATGTACTCGGATAGAGACGTAGCGAACTGTTCCTCTAAACTGCAAAGCTGTGCATATTTTCTTGAGCAAGTATGAACACGGACCTAAATCCAGCCCTCGACCTTAGAGGGCGTAGAGTTCCATCTAAGTTTTTGTATCTGCGTACAAGTCCAAAATCGACAAGCACAAGGACATGGCGAGTCTGAATATGTTGTCTGCGGCCAAGAATTAGTAAGGTTAACTCTTACCTGTGGTGATATACCGAAACACATATTAGCTGGCTTTACGTCCCTGTGTATATAACCACCAACATGAATATCTCGGAGTCCAGCAATAGCCTTAAAGGTGAAGAAGTTGTGGGTAAAGATTCGTACTTTGAAAGCGTACATACTTGCTGAAGAATCCTCCCAACTGTGCTTCTTCCCAGACGACGAACAGGACTAGCTTTTTTAAGGTCTCCTACATTCACACTAAGTAGCTGCATCACTGAAACAAACAATGTCAGTATCAAAGAAGACTTTTGCTCAAACCTACCAATGAAGTTAATTTTGCTGTCGTGACCGGAAGCTATCATCTTTGGTACGTGTGGTCTTCCTTGTAGCCGCAGAAGTACCTAAGATTTATGGTATAGCAAGTCATCCCGTACCAAACAAAGAAGGTGCACAGATTTGTACCCATCATTTCAAATGAAATTACGAGCGGATTCCTCCTAATGACAAAATCCTTGAGCTGTTCCCACAAGAGCAGGGTTCAAAATTGCTATATCGAAGTTTTGATGTAGAATGGGAGTAATCTAGTATGTACAATTAGTTGTGTTAGAAGTGCTAGAAAACTAAAGCTCACGTAAAAATTTTTCTAGTTGAGAATGTGATTCTTCGGCTCGAATGAGACGTACTACTATTGTTGCTATTCTAAGGGATCTATCTATTTTCATCATAGGTCGTTCAGAAGGTATCTGCCGAAAGTTTTGCAATAGTCTTGGCTTTTCTTGGAATGTTCTGAGGTTTCTATGAAGATCCTTATATAAGGAAGCGCAGCCCCCTCCTCGCAAGTAAACAAAGGCCTCGCAATGCGGTTAACCTTTCCTTGCATTTCCGTGCACTTTTGAATGCCGCCGTTGGTTAATGCCATGAAAAGGGAGGGATTTGGGAGGGGCTTCAGTGGTAAACAAAGTTGTAGTTGTGACCTGGCAAGGTTTTCCAGAGGATTTACAAGTGAAAATCAGAAATTTTTGAAAGAACTGCGCAATAGATGATGCATACAAAAGGTATCAGATGAAAACCGTTGGACTGTGCAAGGAGCAAGTGTAGAGCTTTGTTTTTTTTNNGCAGGAAAATAGGGCCTTGCCTTCAAATTCAAATCTCAAAAATTTAGGTGGTAGGATAGATGGACAAGAATAGGTGCAGTGATGGCAGTTAGTGGTAGCTAATGACCAATTAATGTAAGGAAAATGTAAATTTTTAAAATCAGCGTGTGGCGTATTCATTTTTTCAGCTAGCATTGAACATTGGCAAAAATCGCTGTTGGTGTATCTTCATTAGAGCCCATATTCTAAAAAGATGCGAACGCCGACGTTTGTCAGAGAACAAATAATACCATTAAAGAACAAACTACAACAAGGTCATGGGATCACTCCTTAGCGCTTTACTATAGAACACTTTTCCCTGGACATTAAAAACTCGCCGCCATCACCCAGCTACCAATTTTCTTACATAGGAAGACTGAAATGGGAAACTAAGCCTGCCGTAGCTTCTGTCAAATATTCGGCCCTGAGGCCATTTCTAAGCGGTCTGTGCGCACCTGGTTCCAACGCTTCAAAGCCGGAAGCAAGAACTCGAATATGAGCCTCGCTCTGGTCGACCTACTGCAATATCGTTAGACGAGTTGAAGAAACTGGCGGAACAGGATCCGTATGAAGGTGTGCGGTATTTTGCTGCCCCTCTCAACTGTTTCGAGGATACGGTGGACAATGGACCACCATCTCTCGGAATGTTAAAGAATCTGAATCAATTGGTCCCACATGAACTGACCGACGGCAGCCACCGACGCATGGACATCTGCATTCAGCTGCTCTCCCAAAGCCATACTTTCCGTTGACTGGGTCGTCACCAGAGAAATCTTTAGTGAAATTAGAAATCCATGAGAAGAAGATCATGCTGAACGTCTGGCGCAGAGCTTCCGGAATCTACCATCTTGAATTGCTGCCGGACAACACGACGACTACTCACTCAACTGCAAAGACTGGCCGACAAGGTCCGTTAGCTGCACAGCCAAGCTCGACAAGGTTCGCTTGCTGCATTATAACGCGCGCCCTTACCTCTCGAGAAAGACATCCCAGAATGTTCTTTATCTCGAATGGGAACTTCTTCTGCACCCACCATACAGATCGGACCTGGCTCCGAGCGACTAATTTCTCTTCCGATCGCTTGAGTATTATGGAACAGAAACGCTACGATCGTGACTACTTCGAAAATGACCTTTGGGCTTTTTTGACCTCCAAGTCGCCAAAGTTCTGTGTCGAAGGAATCCGTGGCATTGTGGGACGTTAGCAGAACGTAGTCGATGTTGATGGAAATTATTTCTTTGAATAACGAAATTACGTTAAAAAGTAGTGCTGTTGATTTTGCCGTATTTCGGCAAATAGTTTCTGAACGCGCTAATAGAAAAGCTCCGAATCAAAAGCTTTTTTTTTTAGATGCTTATTCAACTCTGCATTCTATTAGGATGACAGCTGTGTCCTTGATCTTGATGCGATAAGCATGCCAAGCATCTTTTAACTAGCCGTAAGCAAAGGATCATATCCGTTCAGCTACGCTTGGTGGAAGCGAAGATTGATTGCGGCGTAATGAAGTTAGGGATGTTTACTACAAATGCAGTGACCTAGCCGCAGTAATTTTGCATCTCCATTTCTGCGCAGCTTACAGTGCTGTCGCCGCTAAAAACCTGTTTGTGGTCGGCCTGTTGTGTCTTACTCTGGTTTCTAGCCCTGTTTATCACCCGGCTTTTCTTTAACAAAGGGTAATTTTTTCGAAGTTTTTCTGAGCTTTACAGAAGAGATCAGCAGTCACCATTAAGACGGAATTGTCGAAACCTCTGATTTGCGCGTACGCTTCTTTTGAAGTTGTAAAAGAGGTGATTTTTTTTGCGAAAGTGAAAAGAAACAAGACCCAGTAATCAGCCATGAATAAACGGCCGCAGAGGCTTGATTGTTTATTGTATCATTCCTTAAAGACATTGTCCCACCAAAATACGGTTGGTCAGTTTTTCTAGTAGGGCTATCAGGGAGGCCAGCGCTATAACCTTACCGTACTGGTAACTTTCAAAAACTACTCATTTTGAAGAAAAAGGCTTATCAAAGATAAAATCCTTACTAATAAAAACAATGCAACAGGGAACAAGCTCGAAGCAAGGTTCTGAGAGAGGTAATGGAGCTGCGGTTTTGTTCGTATAATCTGTACGTCCTCAAATACATATTCCTGCAAGAGGAAAAAAATCTAGCATTGATTCTCAGGCGAATTTCTGGCTCCGTACTTTGATGTGTCGTAGGGTTTATTAGTAGGGATTTCATTTTTGATAAGGCTCTTTCTCCAAAATGAGTAGGTTCTGGAGGTTCATACTATGTTAAGGTTATAGAGCAGGGCCTCCCTGATAGTCTTACTAGAAAAACTAACCAACCAAATTTAGGTGGGACAGTGCCTTTAAATGTTCGTTACCTTTTGCTCTAGTATCATTCTTTTAACAGTTCTCCCCTTCCTCTTTTTAGGCTCAACCTTTACTGCCACTTCTTCTTGACTTCGCACATCAATAGCATAGTATATTTCGCCATAGCCACCATGGCCGATTAATCCCTGAAGTAACATCAAATAATTAGTACTTGTAATAACGAGCTAAACCATGTCATTTCAGCTGCGACATCTGCTCATGAACGACGCATTTTACAAGCGTTATGCATCGCGCAGGAAGGGTAGAATATAGTTACGAGATCATTGCTTATAATAACGAGCTAAGGGTCTAGCCAGTGTCAGATTTAAACGAGATTATTTATGGGTTTTCCTTATCCTTTACGTTGTTTTTGCCCAGTATCAATGACTGAATGTCACTACTCTCCGTAGTATGGTTTAGTTCGCAGTTGAGGAAAGAATGATGTTGGTGGAAAGCAAGGGGAGGGGAAGAGAAGAATGGCAGAGCAATGAAATTTGTGTCATGGGTGTCTCTTGGACTGCCACACGTAAGCGCGAACCATTCAGAGTGTACGCATCCGAAGTCTTTAGTATATGTGTCTCAAATACTCTTTCACAAATATCCATCGTCTTCCCAACTTAGCTCAAATCTGCGCCAGATTTAATGGCACCAATGACGGTAGCTCGAGAAAAATGGTAAATGCACACCCAGGAATTTGTGCATTTGGCGTCAAAGAAGTCGCAAAGAGATGAAATTGGCTCCGTAGATGGGCTAAGACCTCTACCAACTACTTCCATTGCCTCCACATCGAGACGCTTTTGTGCGCTGAGTTCTGCGGCGATGAGTGGCCACGGATTGGGGTATTAGGGTAGGAGAAGCTTATGTCCTTTGCAGGTAACATCGATAGACAAAATTAGCACTATATAAGGGCCATCGGATGTGAGAGATATATTCAAGGTCTTTATGCAGCAGTGCATATTTCGATCTTTCCTATATCAAAAGGGAGCGTGATGGATGGAAAACGGTTAAAAATGACAAACAATTCTCAGTATTTCGCGGATTATTTTCTTTGCTAGAACTGACTGGGGTAGCTTTCAAAAGCGAAAATGCATCCCACTGATGATCAGCGTACCTTGCGTTTTCTTTCGAGTGTATATAGCATTTGAGACAGCTCGACCGAAGATGCATCAGGAGAGTTGTAAGTTGCTCCACAGCAACCTACAAATCTTTAGCCGACCTTCACCTATTTCCTCGTCGTGCACATGCAGTTCCATTGCTTCACCCGGCTGACTTTTGTCCGGCTGAGTTTCAGGTGAACGTACGCTGAAAGACCAAGGTTGCCTTTTCTAGTTTCATCCGAGCATATCTTCTCTCAGCTCATAGTGTATGTTACACCATTACGCCCCGCATTCTGGATCCGATGAGGCAGTCGGCTGTCAGCGGACTGCTGAGCGCAGATTTTCTCGGATTACAGGACTTTGGTACGGGCCCAAACTTGCGAGGTCCGTCTTAATGGTAAGTTCGCCAGCTATATTTCAGAAGACACGTCTCAAACGCTCTATGGGTGGTCCGTGGCCTCCTTAACGTGAAAGTGTTAGCCCACGTTTCAGCTGCGTAACAGAGTGCCAGAAGAACGGTCGCGTTGGATAAATGGGAGCAGAGCGTCTTTAACAGGAATTGTAGAGGGTTCAATTCCTCGTTGGACTCCACGTTTTTACATTTGTTTACTCTGATTTCTACTGCCTAGTTTGGCTTATTCCGTAGCTTCGATAATCCTTTCTATATACAATTCGTTATCGTTCACAGAGATGTTCCGGCAGTAATGGCGTATGGACTATGTGGGCTTTTTCGCCTCCATATGCCATTCCTTATCCGAACATGAAGTGTGTCTTGTGTTACTCCAAGCTCAGTTCGCTAGTCCATTTCTGTTCCTAAGCCAAATCTAGATACTATTATTAATTGGGAGTTCATATGTGTGTATGTGTATATGTATGTATGTATGTGTATGTGTGTGTATTAGTATGTGCGTTCAGGAGAACCAGGTCCTCCCGAGGCAAACCAAGACCAATACCGTGTTAAGCATATTGAGTTACATACAAAAAGGGGGGTAAATTTTAAGATTTGCCAGAGTCTAAGCTGTTTTTCGGATCACTTTCCTCCTAGCAACGTTAACACGTTAAGCATCTGATCAAGTCGAAGTAGGAGATCAGTGCTATCACTACCGCCTATATAAAAGCTCATGAACTCCAATAAAATTCATTTTATGAACGAGCGGGAGAATGAAGAACCGCAAGAGTTCTCCAGCAGGTAGGTAGGATGGGACCACGCAGGCGGTCCGCAAGTAGGTTGGGAGCCGTTCAAACCAGTCAAGCGGTCCATTTCGGGTGGTTTGAATGGCTTCACAAAGGTGAGAGCCTGTTCTGGGCCGCTTTTCATTTCTTCAACATGTCGAACGTATAGAAGTTTTTTTTACAGTGAAATAGGAATAAAACGATGTCATCATCGTATATAAAGGTTGCCGAGCATCAGTAGAGTTCGTTTTAAAGCACTGGAAGGGGCAATGAGTTCTCCAGCCAGTGCATAGCATGGGACCACTCCCGTGCGGCACCTGCTCGTGCCGTCAAGCGTGGCGACGGCCTGTCCGATGTGGCGCCGTGCCGCGAGTGATGCTATGCATTGACTAGAGAAACCGTAGAAAGACATAGGGCAAAACAGAACACAAACGAAAAATATTTCAAAGATCGAGTTGGTCGATAGGCTATTAATGGCTCAATAAAGTGTTGAACTTGCCTTGATGTACCAGCGATCTCTCAGAACCTCTTCCAGTGCAATTAGAGTGTGTCCTGAGACAGCTTTCTTCACTTTGGGAATGAGCTTTCGACATACCGTTGGCTTTTGGGTTCTGCAACATTGTCCTGGTGTAGCTAGCGTTCTTATCCTTTTACCTAATTCTTCTCGTGCGTCTGCTTACATAGTCTGTGTGTCCTGCGTATGCTTCATCTTCTCTTTTCTGACATCTTCAGATGATCCAAGATTTTGGGTATTATTTTCAAGTTTCTGAAACTGATGGCAGTTATCTAATGAAACATTTTCAAGAAGAAACTCAACGTTATGGGTGCGTTGAACCCGCCACTATAGTTACAGTGGCAGGACAGCTGCAAGGCGGTCTCGTCTACGATCCGCACGCTTTCTTCCTAAAGCCACTTAACTGTACAAGATTGACTGTACGCCCGTCGTTACAACAGTGATGCAGTTTCTAAAGTTGTGAGCAAGCAGGTAACTACAAGTCGACCCGTGAGCCGCTTCGCGGCTCCTAATCCAGTGCGCAATTAGCTTTCGGCGATCTGTTTTCTGAACCGACCTTGACTATTTGCAGGTCTATATACATATCACCCCACCTCTGTGCATTTGGAAGTTAGCGATTTATTGATCGGTTATTGATCGATGGACCAGCATCAAGTGGCTTTTCTGAATCAGGTCTTTATGAGTTGTCGATCAATTTTACACATTATCTGTCCTTACTCGGTCCGTTGTCGAGTATTGGGAGCATTAACCAATCGATCAATACCTATCTTCAAGATGGACATACGGACGCACAAACAGACACACACGGACGCATGAGCCTTTTATTATATAGGATGGCAAGTTAAACTCACCTATCCTTCCTCTCACTGAATGCCACTGAAGTCGAGAGTAAAGCAGTAAAATGAATGAGCTCGAACCTTACCGAGGAAACGTGACTGCTGAGAATTGTCGGAGGATAAGATTAGCTTGGTAGATTTTAAGTCTCTACGGCAAATAATAACATCATCGTTTGGAGTTCCCTCCTAAAAGCTGCTTTCAGCTATCTAACGTGGACATACTTAACGGAAGGCAAGGATCTACGTTATAAGAATAACTAGCGAATCTGGACCATTCCGCCGTCCTGCTCTGCTGGTTTGAACGGCTTTGCCGTTTTGCTTTCATTTTCTGTCTATACTTTCCTCTACTCAGATTATTGTAGGATGGGGTACACATGCCGGATGGCGCACGTGCCGTGCGACACACATGCTGGTGTACAAAAGACAGGGAACGACGTGCTGGAAGTTGGAGTGATGTGTGGGAATTTGACCGTGCGGGAAGTCGGGACCGACGTGCACATCGGTCCCGGCTTCTTGCACATCGGTCCCAGTTTGTTAAGAAATAAAAGTTGTACCAACCTATTGCACATTAGTCCTCACCC
>KN550134.1:22281-43288 GCA_000797555.1 Oesophagostomum dentatum | reverse complement strand
CCCCCCACCCCTTCCACCTACAATTTTTCCACAGTCCTCTATGCATGTCCAGAGACGGACGCTGCGCAGTTTTAACACATTGACGACAGGGCGCACTCTTGCATCTTTGGGCGCGTGGCACCAGCACTGTTTTAGTGTTTTTTTAAATATATTTACTTATTTTCTACGTATCTATCATCGTCTACATGGTCTATTCAATAGTGGATGAACCACTTCCTTTTCAGGAAGTGACAAACTGTCTACGATTTCAACTTGCAAATAGCGGTCAGCGGGTTGTTAACGACTTTTACAAAATGTTTGTATACAACTCTATTTTTGATTACAGTTGAATTTGATAACCCTAAAGGCATACTCGTTAAGTATTCAACCTCTTTTTTTGTTAAAACGTTGGTTTTCTCTTACCTGTGCTGGTGTCGCCGCCATATGGGCGAGTTCGTGCTCGTTCAACACAAAAACGACGCAAAACTAAACTACAGCAAGCAATCAACTAGCTTTCGAAAGTAAACTTCAATTGCAATAAGCACTCTATAAAACTGTTCCTATTTATACAAGTAGGGAAGGTTTTGGATTCACACAGATCAAAGCGGTCAACGATGAGAACCATTTATAATAAATCAGCAAGAACCAATTTTGCAAATCTGATGGCATATTCTTATTTAGAGCAGCGAATTTAACCAGAGTGTAATTCAATGGTTCTTTATAAAGTCCAATAAACCTTGAAAGCAATGTACGACCCACGGGTGGCCCGTATTGTCCCACGCGGCAGCACGCGTACGACCCACCAGTGGGTCGTATTGTCGTCAATGTGTTAAGAGGGGTTTTTCTTCCGAAAAATTGTAAGGCAGCACCCACTCTCAGAACGCCTTCTGAGTTCTTAATGGATTCCGAAAGACGAACTCAAAAATGGGTGAAGGTTAAAATTTCTCGGCTCAGAACTCATTCCTAACCTAAAAATTCGCTTCAGAAGGCTCGTCCGCGATTACGCGGTTACGTGGATGAGTTTTCCATTTCGTCGCACTCTTTCTGTTGCAGTCGTCTACCGCCTCAATTGCCAGGACATAGAAAGCTTATACAACTCTACTCGTACCAAACGGTTGTAGTGCTCTAACTAGTGTGGAAAATAAAGTGACAGAACAACTCGTCCCCGCGTCCTTCATAACTAGTCCACCGAGTACCCAACGTTTCCGCCGTTTTCTCCCCAACGAGCACCTTACCGATGCTCTCACTTTGGCTTTTGGCTATTCAGCCACCGAGGTTTCATAAACCACCTGAAACTCGGAATCCATTTTTAGAGTGGGTGTTGCCTTTAAGGATGCGCGCAATCATTTCCTGTGAGATTTCGTCCCGTAACCCCAGTTCAACGATTTCTGTTTAACAGAGCAGGATTTTTTCTCCAAGATCGAACAGACAGCAAAATTTAAAGGATTAAGATCCGGCGAGTTTCACGAACAAACATCTTTCGCCCAGAAACCTACTCAGACAAACCGCCGGAACTTCCGCAGCAAAAAGAGATCGCCGCGCAATAGTTAACCATGCGGAGGGTCCAGAGAAAAATACAAGCAGCAAAACCGCAGAAAATAGAGTACTATAGGACAGGTTGCAGAAAAACGCAAAAAAAAGAAGCGCAGAAAAACCGCAGAAGCAAGAGAGAATACTTCAAAATCAAACTTGCACGACGTACGGAACAAGCGTCTACAGGATGAGGTCGAAGAAGAGGAATTAACTGGATGTTTCGCTGGTTGGTTAGGCTGCGTAAGCACAACAGTTTGCGACTGTTTTGCAGTTGCAGAGTGTGAAACCGTCGGGTCCGCGAACGCCAATTATTTTTGAATACCGGAACACTAATTAGAGTATAGCGTTCCGCTCAGACGCTTTGGTTTCTACTACTGCTAACGTGCTAGGTTCATGTATTGCGCGCAAAGAAGAGCAGAAAAACTGCAGAAGAAGCGCAGAAAAGCCGCAGATAACATGCCGGTTTTTCTGCGCTTTTGCTGCGATTTTTCTGCAAAATTGTCTGAGGAGGGAAGATTGATCGCACACCATTCCACTGTTTTCTTTGCGCCGTGGGCTGGCATCCAAACTTATTGAAAGTCCAGTCAATGTCCTTAGCGTTCTCGTTGGTCCAAGGAATCAGAAAGAAATGTCCGGAAATAATTTTTCTATAGCCTGTCACACTTCATGGACCACGTTTATACTATGTCGTGAAATACCCATTACAGTGTTTCATGAGCGTTTTAGAGGCTGAAGCACAAACTATGTCAACTACGAGTGAACCTAACCTAACCTCGGTTATTACTCAAAAATCACCGCCAGATATGTTCTCTGGACCTACGAGAGTATACGTTTTCCTGTGGTACTGCTTTGTGTCAGTTACATCGTTACTTCTTCATTTCATCTTTCTATATGTGAGTTAAAGGATGGGAAGATTTACACTCTTCGGAATAATGAGATTTTTCAAGGGGATTCGAAGACTGTGCGGATGGGATTCGAAGTTTTCCTTTACCCTTCTTATGTTCGCGTCGTTCCTATCTATACTTAGATTTGCAACACAAATTTTTGCTTCAATCACGGCTATGTTATATATGGACTGGATAAAATATCAAGTCTTATGGACGGTAAGTTTTCCACGAGAAATATAGCTGTTTTGTGTCATTGTTCTATTGTGTGCCATTTCCTCGGATTTTCTTCAAAAATACAAAGATGTATAAAATTTCCTTTCATGTGATACTGCATCGGAGTGTAGAAATGGTCTCTGAGAGACAATATGTGAAGAATAAGCAAAATGCTTGCATGCTTGACTGTACAGTAACGCGCTAAGATCGACCGCTCTTTTACAAATATCCATCGATCTTGCACAGAAGTGGAGGCATGCGGACATGAAAAGACGTTGGACACTACGACTGGAGACTTTAAAAAAATCATACAAAATTAATGGTCATAGACTCAGTGAACGATGAGAGATGGAGCAGTTGAATTTTAGTGCTTGTATCAGTTTTGCTCTATAATTAGTTGTTATCGCACACGTTTTATTTGCAACTTAAAAGAGAGTCCTTTTATGGTCCCTATAGAGTCAAGCGAACTACCATTTCTTCTATTTTCCATTTTTTAAAACTAGCGAAAATATTTTAAGAAGAAGTGCTTTTGGGCATCCGACCTAATAAATGTCAGTTTCTATCGATGCCATTTGAACTAATGTAGTGCTGAACGGTGTTAATCTGAAATCACCACCCACGCTAAGAACAACTTCTGAGTTCTTGATGGATTTTGAGAGGAAACCGTGAAAAAGGGTAATGATTACAAAACTTGCAGTCAAAGTCATTCCTGATGGGAATGCTTACCCAAAAAAATGCATTGCACGTACCTACGCGATTTTTCGGATGACTTGTTTTTCTCATTGCACTCTCTGGCTGAAGCGGTGTAAGCGAACGATGACCGTAAAAGAAATCATATGGTTCTTTTGTCTTCTCGTGCCATTAGAGGGAAAGTGGGGCTTCAGCGACAAGCGCAACTATGTGGACAACTCGCCTGCGAAGGGACAACATATTTTCGGAAACGATTTTCTTCATCGAGCATGCTTTTCAACAGAGCTTGTTCATTTCTATCTCGCCTTTGAGGTTTGAGGATGTTTTTTTCAAAACTTATTGGGAACTTAGAAAGTGTTTTGAGAGCCGGTGCTGTCCCTGAACAAACGCGGTCAGAATTTCAAAACCTTCCAAATTACACCAAATTACCTAAAGTCGATGTGCGACTGTTCTCTGGAACATTTTCCAAATTATCCCCCTAACATATCGACATTTAGTTCCTTGGCTCTCTTGCATACGCGCCCTACTTTACTGTGGTCATTCTGAATATGGTAATAACATTCCATCGTCTCTTATACACGTCTTTTCCACTCAGAGCCAGCGAGTACCTCACCAAGTCTCTTACGCAGGTAAATCCTTCAGCAATCTTCGTTTTTCAAAGAAACAAGAAAAAGAAAACGAAACAAAGGAAACGAAAGCAGTACTATTTGCCGAAGCTCTTGTTGCTAACCGCTTGCGTCGAATTTTAAGGGGAAGAAAACATTTTTTTAACAGTTCACTCGTCTTCGGCAGATGGATCCTATTACCATTATAGAGCCAAATCTTAAACAATAAAGTAATTAAGCGCTATGCTCGTTGGTCACATATCTTTTGAAATTTTCAGGTCATTTTCATGGGTCTACTTCTCTATTTTCTTGTGTTCGTAGCAATACTGAATACGAAGGTGACTGGTATTCGCTGGATTGGCGCCTTTATGGGCTGGGCAGTCAACAGCGAACGCAACGCTCCCTTATTCAAATTGTGGGTTAATTAACTATAAGATCAAGTTCATCTTACAGGTAGCACCTACGCAGGAAATTAAATAACCATTTTTTTCGGCTATAAACTGTGGTATTGTGTCGAATTTTTATCTGCACAGATTTCGTGTGCCTTTAGTACGGCATTTTTTGTACGCATGGAGCAAACTGGATTAACACAAATCTTCCAAAAAATTTTCCAAACTCTTCCTTGTTTTTGTTTATTTCTTTCTTGGTTTTGAGCAAAACATTCCCTTGCATGTGCGCTAGCAGTATCATTGCTCGCAATAACGCGCTTAAGATATTGCTGTGGGAGATTCCATATCCGGTTGGTATGCTTCGTACAAAACGTACGAGGCATACACACTTTGCTTCATACTAGGCGGAATAATCATAGTGCTTCACTAGAAATGGTAATTGATATAGGATACCAACAGGCCATTCGGGGCGGGATGGGCGCCCTGAGCGTGCTGAGCAGGTTTTTTAGGCGTTTTTTAGGCTTCCAAAGCGTGATTACGCCCATATCAATGCTCATTATTTATGCTATAGCTCAGCGCTCTCAGATTGATAATTTTTCAGTAGCGAAATCTGGAAGCGCCTTGTGAAAATGATAAGGAGACGTTCACTCATTGCTAACTGGTGAATTTCTGGAATCATTCATGCACTGTCATTCTCGGACGGTAGACGGACTGATAATGCTCGGGTAGGAGGCAGAGGACGAAGGTAGCATAAAGGGAAAGGAACTAAATGTTCCCGGATAAGGGAGATCTGGCAGCCAAACGGCACTGCGTTGGAATCTAATACATACCTTTCCTTGGCCCTATCAACGGGAAGTGTCTTATGGATAGCGAATCTGTCGAAGAAGGCATGGCTCTACAGTGAAGAAACGGCGGAACCATTTCTGGTAATGGTAGCTCCTAGTTCTAATTGGTACCACTGGGTCGGAATCGCTCGGCAGTCCAGCTCCTCTAGCTTGAACGGTAGTTCTGTTTTGATGCTCCTGTTTATGTTACTTCTCCAGTCAGAAATATTAGGTTGTAACATAATTTTTGCTCCATTCGTTGGAGAAAGTTTATCCTTTCTTCAACGAACCAAGCAATTTTACCTGTTTTTTTTTGAATATAACGTCTGCCTGCGCCATACTACTGTTTAGTAATCTAGATCCTTATACTTCTGCAGAGTCCAGCGTACATTTATGCAACCCATATATGGTTGAATTTAGAGTTTCTTTGTTTTTGCTTCCCTCTCTGAAGGCTCTACCTAATAAGGTATTTGGGCATTGTTAGGTTATGTCATGTTTTCCATAATGCCTACGGATAGCGTAGACTGACTGCGCTACTCGGCGCGTGATCGAAAAATTCGCGCAGAAATTGAAGCGATTTTCAAACTGTTTGAAGAGAGCGCTCACATGCATTGTTGTTGGATTTTCTGTCTCCTTCGAATATGTTTCAGTGCGATTTTAAAAACACTGTAGAGCGCGTATATCACTCCTTTCATGCACGATTTGTGGATCTCGGAAAGCTTGTATACGAGCGTTGTCTGCCCCGTAGTTGCCAGTGACAAGGATTCGTGCATTAAAAACTCGTGACGTTTTTGCTGAAATCTACGAAATATAGTGATGCTGTGAAACGACTGGGAACACTTTTGCGCGTTGTATCATACATACTATCGGTTGAGCCATGCGGTCTCCTTTCAGAACTTCTGATACGTTCACACAAAATCGGAGCGAACTCTACTGTGATAGGCGATTTTGGTGCGAATGTGAAAAAATTAAAAGTGGACACTATGCTTGTTGAGAAGCTTTGCACGCAGGGTGTCTCGATTACATCGAAAAATTTTACAGTTCTTCGAAAAACGTGATGTTAAACATATGTTACAACCTAATAGTATGAGATATAAATACCGGACGGCGCACACACTGAATTGCGCACACACCGGATAGCGCACACGCATAGAAGTCGCACACTGCCATTGCCGAACAACGCACATTCCAGACGTCGCACACACGGGACAGCGCACACGCTGGTCGACGCAAATACCAGATGGCGCACACGCCGCACAGTGTACACGCTACATACACACATGTGTATATTTATATATACACGGTTTTTCGATTCTCAATTAATGTGAAGTAGATGTAGGAGGCAGACATGCATCCGCGCTGAGTGGAAGGAAGACCGCCACAAGTGTGTGTGTGTAGATGTAGCAAATTGTGATAGTATTCGTAGCTTTTGACCAGCAGAGTGTGGTTCGCGCCTCGAAGCATGCTCTTGTGAGTCGTGGAAGCTATTCTATAAAAACTTTGCTTGCGTTCTGACCTATACAACTCTGGAAATGTTTCTGGGATTTCAAGACTTATTACAGCTTGAATAGCTTCTCAAACTACCTCGTCGGTATCGTGAACCTGGCCGCATATTCAGTATTATTCACTGTCTTATTCTATCGAAAACAAATTTCCTTCAAGCGCAACAGTGAAATCAAAATGACTTTGCAGGTATTTCTTCTTTTTGATAGTTTCTACTATAAATATAACTTCATAAATGTTTTCATTGCAACGATACCCTGGTGCCTAACACAATGAATCGAATGAAATTGTGCGTGAGAGCTACCTCACTGCGTCTTTTAGATTTTAATAAGGTTTGCTGCTGATTTTTAAACCATACGAAGGCAGATACTCTTGTCGTAAAAGCGGGCAAGCTTGAAGTAAGTTGCAACTACTGCACAGGCGGTTTAGTTCCCTCTTTAAATGTTCTACATTTTGCGTTATCAAACAGTTTGACCTAAAGTCATGAATCCACCGTCCCTGGAACCATATTCCACTATACATTTTTTTCGAGAATGAAGATATCAGTTTCTTTTTCAACATCAACAGAGCAGAGCTGTTACAGCAGGTTGTACGTAGGAAAGGTGCTGTAAGAGTAGTAAGGGCACGAACATTGCGCCTGCATGAGAAAGATTTTTCCGTTTTCTGTGACAAACAATTATATGTTCTTAATTCATTAGCTCGCATACTACGCCACTCTTAGCATCTACTTTCTCACCAGAGGGGGTTCGGTTCGGCACACTTTTACTTTTCTTGTATATGTGCTAGCTAGAAGAAGCTATATGAACTTTACAGGTTTTATGCATGGTTACTTTTGAATTTTTGTTTTTCCTCTACTGGGAATTTGTGGGACTGGGCGACACCTATGGCCCGCTGGATTTCGTCATCGCAGAAACGTCAAATCTACTCTTCTTCGATGTCATCATTGTGCCATATCTTATATTAAATAGGTTTGCATTTTTTAACAAATTTAGCTTTATTTGAGTTGTAGAAAACCGATTTTGAAAAAATTGGAAATATATGTCAGTTCATAGCAGAAGCGTCGTTTATGAACCAGAAATATTCTCAAAGTCCGATTGAGATTTCTACAATAAATTACTAATCTACTTATTTCGTATAAGTTATTTGTATCCTCTTTATTCTCTCTTTTTAGGAGTATACATGCTGAACTAAGAAATCTACCAGTATATAATGCCGTGCAGCGATCCATTTCGAAAAACTCAAGGGTGTTAATGAAGTTTTAGAAAGGTGATTCTTATTTTATAAATGTTTGTTGTATTGTAATTTTGTAGATAACATAGTTAGCGATTCTATAGCAAAGCACACTTGATAGGTTAACGATTCCGACTAAATACTTCGACTTTAGTAAAAAAATACTTTAAGATTTTCATGAGTAATCAACTGCCGGAGAGAAAAAGCTATCCAGTCTCAGCGCGGAAAGAAGAATCCATGGCAGATTAGTTCTCCAAAAAGCAAAAAGAGCACTGCTAATCAGTTCGCATCATTGTGACGCATCACATTGACTTGAAAAATACGGAGCGTGAGACTTGCAAGAAGCTTTACTGCGTTTTTGGAATTTGCTGGCAACTTCTCGCCAGATTGTAATTCTACTGATTATGGGTACTTCAAGATGTACCTGGCAGCATGATTAAAAAAACTCATCATAAACTAACCTGACCTTAGCAAGCAATCTATAGGCACGACATCGATAAAACTTGAGCACTGTTCCAGATAATGTACGCGAAAATGTTCGAAATTCTATTTTTCTCTGAATATTCCCCACCCACCAACTTTCGGCTAAATTACTTTTGCTCAAATTTTATATCCTGTTTTAAAAATGAGCTGTTATCTGTCTTGCCTAGTGAAACGCACCACACTGCAATGCTAAGGTCACAGCCTCCTACGGATCGTACGCTTCATATACTTCGATGAAAGAGAATAATAAAAATTAAAACGGCAGAGGATTTAGATGCGTGCCGGAAGAGGTAAAAGTGGTCTCTGTTTCTATCGTCATCAAGACAACCATCGCATAGCACGTCCAGCATTTTCTTTTCCTTACATATGTAATGACATGTCACACGAATGAAAAATAGAGAATTTGAATTTTTACTAGGAGTCGGGATACATCCACGATGACGATGCGTCACTAGATGTTCCTTCGTGAGTTATTATGGCGACATCAGTACCGAGAAATACGGTACAGGTGACCTTCTGATATGAACGCTATGAAGCAAGTTCTTACCATCGCTGCCCGACTGGGAACGCAGCCACTATGTACCAAAACAGAAAAACGTGGAGGCTGTAGATTTGCTCTGCTTTATTCACACAATTTTCCCCACAACCGTACTGGTCATTTGGATGGAAAATTTTTTGTTTTTCTCAAAAATGAGCAGAATTTCGCGAGCTAAAAGGATTTTTGGAATTAATTAGAGGGTTTAAAAGGACTTAGAAGCATTTTCCCTTTTACGCTCTTTCTTTCGTTCATGACTTGGGATTTATATTGCTATCTTAGTGATCTTCTTTCAGATTAATGTTTTTGGCGCATTGGGTACCCCAGCTTACCTCCGCCCGTCCATACGCGTTCAAATGGTGAGCTTTTCTTTTTCTTATGAAGAGAAAAACTTGATGTCCGCAAAGGAGGCACTAGGTCGAAAAATTTCTGAGAAGAGAGAAAAGATAGTTCCCAGTTAAGATTAAAAGAACATTTCACCAAGATTCTGTTTAAAGACTTCATTTTGTTTAAGGTGCTAAACATTCAGACAACTTGTTTCTTCCAGAATTTTCGTATGAAACCACAGTACAAAGTGTCGCATATCACAAAATTTAAAACGATCTTAGGTTTCTCCTCCCTTTCGCAAGTTTAGTTGCATTTATGCCGGTGTCCCTTGCAAGCACTAAGTCCTTCTCTTATGATGTCATAACACATTTTTTATTCGAGGGGGTATTCATGTTTCCATGACTGCAAATGATTATCAACGAGTTTTTGAAACCTTTTCTGCTTTCGTCCAATTCATTGCTGCCTTCCTTCTATATTCATTTGCTTATGTATCATTTTTTGAGCCATGCATGCTTGTATAACGGTGGCGGTGTGGTAGCAGCAACGATGGCTGTGGTCGGTTCATCGGCGTCTTTGGAAAGAAGGTTTTGTACCGTGCATGAGCGGCATGACGCTGACTCCTTCGTCCTCGGGGAGGGTTTCGTGGAAACAAAAGACGCGGCGGCGAAAGCCTTCGCGGCGGCGAGTGAAGGCTGCTGTGCCCATCTCATCTGGGCATTTATTATGCCTTTACTCTTGATTATTTCTTCACTTGATATTCATACACTCACGTTGCATTTCGCATCTTGGAAAATTGCCATAAATAAACTTTTAGCAGGTTTTTTTTCCAACACAATGCCTACACAACAACATCAAGCCAACAACACAGCAAAAACAACTATTTCTTATACCCTTATTACTACTGCAGCTTTGCCCCGTGATCCTAGACAGCACAGAAGAAAAATCTGCCACTCTCGAGCTCATCAGTAGGATGGAGTGGTGGTTGCAAATCTAGTAGCAGTAGTAGCAGCAGTAATAGGGGGGGGGTCGAAAGTTCCTCTTCCGGAAGGAAGGGGGGGGTCACCTTAAGGGGTCTTGCATCGCACAGGTACGCTCCACCCTGTTAATTGCTCAAAAACTGCTCCTGACCGAGAGAGTCACTTCAGAAGACTCTTCAGAAGAAGAATTTCCTACACTGCTCTTCATAATTTTACAGCAGTTCAGATTTTTAAAGGCAGCACCCACTCTAAAAACGGATTTCGAGATTCAAGTAGTTTATGAACTATCGGTGACTGAAAGCCAAACGCCAAAGTGACAGCACCGGTTCGTTGCGGAGAAAACGACCGAAATGTCGGGTCCTTGGTGGATCAGTTACGAGGGATGTGGGGACGAGTTGTCTTGTCAGTGCGTTCTGCACACTAGTTGTAGCGCTACAACCACTCGCTGTGACTAGAGTTGTACGAGCCCTCCATGTCCATGAGCATAAGGCAGTGGGGAACTCCAATGCAAGGCGCGCAACTTAGTGGAAAACTCGTCCGCAAAATCGCGGACGAATATTCTGGAGCAGTTTTCTCGGTCAGACATGACTTTTGAGCCGATAAATTTGAACCTCAACCCTTTTTTGAGTTCTTCTTTTAGAATTCGTCGAGAACTCAGCAAGCATTCTAAGAGTGGTTGCTGCCTTTATGTTTTCTCAAAATAACATACATATAACACAAAAAACTAGTATGTTAAATGGCAACTTTTTTTGAAAATTCAACTTTCATAGAGAAGCGCACTTGGCAGCTGGCCAATGTTTTGCATCCATCAGATAATTAGGAGGATAAACGATTTTCTGACTGCCGCTTTTTCTTCTCGCATCTAATTGAATAACCAGATAGGTTAAGGGAAAAGACATTCCAACTACGAAAAAGGCTCATTGACTGATTGAAATGTTTGTTTGAAGAAATCAAAGCAATACGAGGAAAACCTACCCTTCTCATTATGTAGTGGACTTTCACCTCAAT
Source organism: Oesophagostomum dentatum (assembly GCA_000797555.1). Taxonomy (NCBI): domain Eukaryota; kingdom Metazoa; phylum Nematoda; class Chromadorea; order Rhabditida; family Strongylidae; genus Oesophagostomum; species Oesophagostomum dentatum. The sequence continues at coordinate 32,105 of KN550134.1, read as the reverse complement.
AATCGATTGCATATGGATCTTAGAGGCAATCGGAAAGTAATAGAGTACAACAGAGCGGGAAAGACGAGGTACTGGACGCGCTGGATCGAACTCAACATCATGCTCTACTCAGCTGAGAGCAGATCTTAGCATGACTGTTTCTTCCAAAACAGTCAGGTCATCACAAACGAAGGAGACTACTCCCTAAAGCGATCTGGCACTGAACTTTTTCCACCTTTGACGAGTCCGTAGCAATATTATGGAGCGATATGCAACTCATATGGAAGGAGCCGGTTACATATGTCGTTGAGCAATATGTATACTTCTTTCTAAATTTTTTTGTTGTTATATTGTTGTTCTATATATGCCCATTACCATTTTAAGCGCGAGTAAATGGAGAGTCTTACAATTCCACTCATACCCTGATGTTATAGCGCTCTAACTAGTGTGCAACATCAAACGAATAACTTGTCCGCGAATCCGAGGACGAGTCTTCCGAAGGGATCTCCTCAGTCAGGAATGACCCCTTGAGCCGAGAAATTTGAACTTCAACCCATTTTTTAAGTTCTTATTTTAGAATCAATCGGGAACTTAGAAAGCGTTCTGAGTGTGGGTGCCTTTAAGACGTGTATTTGAAAATCCGTGCATATTGAGTGATTCCGGCCCTTAAAGTACAAAATCGTATATTCGAGGTTTTCTGGTACTCAGACGTCCGTTATTTTTATATTATCTGCTTATGAAAAAATAGTCTACAATCTACTAGGTCGTTGCAAAAGTCTTTGGACACTCAAAGCTTTTCTTCCATGCTTTACTACTATTTAATTTTAAAAGCTAAGTGGTTCTGGTAACTGTAGCTATTATCCGCGAGGTCTCCACTTTATCTAGCAATGAGATACAGAACATCTCTTTCCATCTACAAAAGTTGCAAATGAAAACATTTTGGGTGTCATTTTTCCGGGCCCTTCGCTTGCCGACTTTTGTCCGCTTCAGGAAACAAGATAGCAAATCAATCACTTGATGTTCTGAGAGGAAATGGTATGCCCTATAAATTAATTAAAAGTTCTGGAAATCCGGACTTCCATGATTTTTTAGCATGTCTCAAAAGAAAATGCATGGTTCGTGTGCTGCACGGAAAATAAACTTTTCGGTATTCCTCAAGATATTTCTGATTCATAATAGTCAAATTAAAGTAGCGTTTAGCTTTCTTACTTCTGAAGCCAAAAATGCTGTAATAGGATTGATGCTCTTCATTCTATTATTATTCTGCAGCATAATTTATTTTTTGAGGACCTGAGATTGGGAGATGAGTAATCACCCGTCCTTCCGACGATATAGTGCAATACTATTTCTCTGGTAAAGGTGAGGCACAACCTTTCCAACGGTAAAGGAAAGTTAGTTCGTTGACAGCCAGTGATCAAGAATGCCATAAGGAAATCGAAAATCACCCTTGCCTATGCTCCATAACGAGCTTCTACGTAGAGTAAAGAATTAAAGTTCAATTTTCTAAAGCCTTGCGGTTTTGCGGAAAGCTCCCGTGGTGACCTAAAAGAACAGTAAGGTAGAGCTATAAAGTGGTGGTGCATACGACAGAGAGAATCGCCGGCAGCTATAGAAATAATATTCAAATCTTACTCAGTGGTTGTCCAACCCACTTTTAGTTTGAAGCTTATTCCTAGAAAAGCTGAAAATTCTGAATCGGAGTGGAACATACATTCAGATAGAGCGCATCTTCCTCTATCAAAAAATTTATTCTCCCTTCTGCTCTGAAAGCTCTAGCGCGAATAAAATTTTTACAAGTGAAAGGTGCATTATGCGCATGTCAAGAGTTATCATTTTTATGGGAGTTCAAAACAATATGGGTAGACTCCAGCAAGTGGAAAAAATGGCAAGGCTTCACTGCAAATATACCACATAAAAAGAAAACAGTAAAAAGCCACATTATCAGGAAAAGACAAATGTTCTGAGTGTCCAAAGACTTTTGCAACGACCTAATAGACAAATAGTCCGCTCAAGAATGGAGTCACACTGCTGGCAGCCCACGCACCTTTATGGGGTATTGCACCGTTAGTAGGTTGTTCGTGTTTTTGTGCGTTATTCCAGGCTATTCTGGCACGCGATGTTCTCTCATCCAAATGCCTAGAATTGTTACGTGATCCGCCTGGGCATTTTCGACTCTTAGCCCTGTTCCACAGTAGGCAACAAATACGAGATCCTGTCACTTTCCACTGTAAAAATCCTCGCACTGTATGCTTTAAACATCCTGCGAGAGTAGCTAAATTTAAATAATTCTGCTGAACGCGACGTTATTTTGTGTTCATTTCATTTTTTCAGTATATTCACCAGCCGTGCTTCATTGCTTTTTTGCCTTTGCGGCTCTGCTGCTTCGTATAGGTATGACTGCTTGATACCATGCTAGGAGTAAAGCTAAAAATTATATTAAATTCACTTATTGCTTTCGTCTGCATTTTGTGCTGTTGGTTGTTTTTGTTGGTTTTTTTGCTTCTCTGTTTTCATTCTGACGGTTCGCGTTTCGGAAACTTTCCCAAAAACTTTTACTGTGAGCACTTTGCAAAAAGTTCTCTCATTAGCTTTGTGTCATATTTTTGGCGTTTTCCTCGTTTTTTTTTGTAGTTTCCTGTATGCTGCGCCTGCAGTCGCTGAATATGCTGGTGGATGTCCTTGGTGCTTGACGGTAAAACCAAGAAAAAATGTGTAGCTACAAATCAAGCAGAAAACTGGGAGTCTAAAGCAAGAAAAATGGAGAGCAGAACAAAGACGTAAATTGTCTCATAGCAAAGGTTTAGGTACTGCTCACGCTGGCTTACTCCTAACACGTGCATAAATTTTGCTTCGTTATTAAGGAAAGATGCGGGAAATAATGGGAGCATGCAAAATTACGGTTGTTTAAGTATTTTTAAGGACTATCGTAAAACACACTTCTACCTAATAATGTGATTTTGAAAAAAAACTATGCATTTTCGTTCTTTGTGGCTGAATTGCAGGATCGGGACTCACGTCTCCTAGTCAGATAGAAAATGAAATTCTTTGTTATTTTTTTCGTGTGTCGCCCTTAATACACAGTATTGGTGAAATAAAGCTAATTCTATTATTTTGAATAGGACGTAGAAAATCTGCCTTTGTACTTCTGGTTAGATTTTAAAACCCACTCCAAAATGTTTCTCCGAAACAATTTCAGAGGCTACAGCAGAATTGGAAGAGAAGGGGCTTCTATTATGTCAACTACGACGAGCGAACTTCCTCTGGTTTTGACCGCTACTCAGATTTTGCCACTAGATAGGTTCTTTGAACCTACAAGAACATATATTTTCTTATGGTACTGCTTTCTGTCGATCACGTCGTTACTTCTTCACTTCATCTTCATATTTGTAAGTGCTAATAAATGAAGAGATTTGAACAGTTCAGATTAACGATGTTTTCTAAGGGAATTCGACGACTGTGTGGATGGGACTCGAAATTTTCGTTTACTCTTCTTATGTTCGCGTCGTTACTATCCATCGTTAGGTTTGTAACTCAAATTTTTGCTTGCATCACGGCTATGTTCTACATGGATTGGCTAAAATATCAAGTTCTATGGACAGTGAGTTTTCCACGCTAGATAATTTTCTTATACATATAAGCGAGAGTTGAACGGTGGTGATATAGCAAGTCAAGCCTTTAATTTATCATTCCTTTCTTTTACTTCTGTTTTACGAAAAATGGCATCGGAAGTATGATACAAAACAACAAATGCTGGATTTTTCTAGAATCAAATTGGATGCTGATGTTTTACTAGTGTTGCGCTGGAAAGCCGCTCACAGCTATCAGCCCCTGCTCAAACTGTATGACATGACAAATTGCTAAAGGTTCATTCAGACAGAATTCGTACCATGAAATCTACGGGTATAAAGCAGCCAACATGAAGTAGCGCATTTTTGCAAAATGCAGAGAACAGTGGGAAGCGGAAGGAGCATAGCGCCAGAGACAAAGCGATTTATACTTCGTCTCTATATTTTGTGACTACATGACTTTGCTAGTCTGCGCAAAAAATAGACAGCTATGCAACTCGCTTTACTTTCAACTTTTTTTAAGCAACAAGCATTTGTGGACTTCGGATTATGTTCTTTCCTCCTGGAATTTGTGGTGTAGACAGAATAAACAACATTTGAGAAGTAGCATCAAAAAAATTGTGAGGAAGTGCTGAAGCGCTTCCTTGCCCGAACGAGAAGCTGTTTCTGCTCTACGCTTATATCGAAGACCGTCTGAAATAAGTGATTATTTTAGTTTCCACTGGGAGAGTCTCCCCAACATGCAAATTTCATTTGGTCCGAAATTCCACTAGTGTATTGCAAAAACATGTTTGCTCTGTAGACTGTAAACGACACACTCAGCTAGAAGCTATTATGTTAATAGGCGCTATTTACAGGAAGAAAGCATGAGTGCGTTGTGTAAAATGTTGAATGAGTCAGTTGCTCAGCTCTACCTAACAATGTCTAGCTAGAGTTCTGAGAGTGAGATAAAATGTGATTTCTGAGGCCTTTTTTGAAATTGTTCACAGTAACACAATGGCGTTTAGTTCCTTGGCTCTCTGGCATACGTACCCTATCTCACTGTGGTCATTCTCAATATAGTGATATCACTTCATCGTCTGGTATACACGGCTTTCCCAGTCAAAGCCGGCGAGTACCTGACTAAGTCTGTTACGCAGGTAAGTTCTCCAATTACCATCACAATTTATTACTAGCGATAGGTATAAGGAAAAACTTTGACAGTTTTGAAAACTGTTACGCAATACTCTTTTCTAAAAGAGAACATGGGGAAACAACAAACACAGCAGCATACGGTACATGTCAGGATCTTGCGATATTGAGCACGAAGATTTTGATAGCGAAGTTATTGTGCAGAATCTTCGCTTGATCTTTTCTACGTCTACTGTGATGGAGCCAGAATTCCAAGTTAGCGATCACTCCGACCGAAACTTAAGGCTGGATTTCTTGAGTACTGTACCTCTGAAGAAATGCCGTAAACCCCAGCATGCACCAGAGTCCTCTGTCTCTTCGTTCCGTAACTGAACTCTCACTTGTGTAGCATCAAATCTTGAACTGCTTAAAATTTTTTAAGTTTTTGATATTGCACTTTTGATTTAATCACGCGTATGCTGCAAATTTTCAGGCTGTCCTCGTAGTTGTACTCCTATACTTTCTTTTGCTTCTGGTTGTGTTCAACACAAATTTGACTGGTATTCGCTGGATTGGCGCCTACATGGCTTGGCTGATAAACAGGGATTGCAATGCGCCTTTATTCAAGCTGTGAGTTTATTGCAATCAGTTTATACTAAAGGCGACACACACATACTTGAAAAATGCAACTTTCTTCTCCATCACAATGAAGAGAAAGTATCAGGTCGAAACAAAAGTATAATGTTCCCTTGAATTTCAAAAGAGCTTAGGGTATTACGATAATTTTCCGCATTTGTGGAGTGCTAAATTAGCTTAAAAGGAACATTAAGACTATACGGTGGAAGGTTCTGAAAGTTTCTGATAGATTCAGAGGAAAATTTTTGTTACGGCTGTATGCACACTACAATAGACGGCGATACCCATCCTTAGCTTAAGCAGAACGGATCCGAATTATGGCTAGACGCAAATGACATCACTAAGCTCTACTAAAATATTCAAACGTATAGAGCGTAAAATTGAACCCAGGGCGGCTGAACTCGACGAGTTCACAACGTCTTAACGTACAGACTGCTATGTAGGGCAAGCTCGCTGCGGCAGAACTCGAGTCCGGAGTAATCCAGAGCAGTGCAACATAGCGAGCTCGCTCGGCTAAATCACTCAACGAGCTACAGCAGGGAATGGTAGAGGTCATTTTTGTAGCTGATGCCGAACATCGCTGGCAGGGAATATGCGGCTGTTGTATAAAAGAATTTCCCACATCTTCCGTTTCGAAGAAATTTACGCATAAAACTGTTTGTTTAGCGTTTTTCTTCGGTTTCGATCAACGACTGCAAGATTATGTTTCACTTTCTGGGTCTTTTTCCTTATTTTGCTTTGGCCTACACCAGCATTTACATGACTTATATTTTGGAACTTTCGAAATCTTTTTTTTCCTCATGAATCGGGTGCTGCTTGAGAGCAGATAAACTCATATTTTTTTGCGTGCGAGACATTCGCCTGCCATCGTCACTTTAGCGGGTTTTTTGGTTCTTCCACAATTTTTCGCGACTGCTCCAGACTCCTAGATTTCCCATCATGACAAAGAACTGAAGCAGCGACCGCTAACCACATACCTTCTTGGCGCCGAGCGCAAGTCTGAGCGGGGTCTAATTTGTGTGCATGAATTCCCTAGTGGTACTGCCAAGAAGCAGCAACTTGTGGTAAGCATTGACAAGCTGTTGTTGAGGTAAACGGAGTCAATGACGTTACTCAAAAAAGAGTAAAGTAAAGGTAATTTAAGCTTTTATTATTTCCAAACGTTATTTTACTGAGGGCGAGTTAGATCTGAGCGAGTACTTCATCTATACCAGATAGGAGTTGTGTAAAATTTTTAGTAAAAGTTATCACTTAAAGAAAACAGAAATTGAAGATCAGAGCAGTGCCATTGTGAGGAATAACTATACTACAGTTTTGCAGTTTTATCTTACAAATTACGATTGCTTTTGATTACTAGTGACCAACCATCGGCAATCATCAGTAGCCGATCCGTCCACAGTCAGTAGGTATTTCTTCTTGACATGTCCTTCGCCACTGATACAAGACGGTATATTTCTGGTGTAGCATGCCCTCAGCTCTACTTGTTGTGAGCACAGGCGAAACTTCCAAGTGGAATTTTCAGGCTAGATGTTTTGGAAATTACAATAGTTTTAGTGTACGGGAAAGAAGGTAAGCAGCAGGAAGGCAGCCTTTTAAGCGTGTGTGTATATGTGAAAATATACTTCGAATTTGATGCAAAATTGTACAAGCACAGTAGGCAACAAACTCGTGATTGCGTGTCCACATTATGCAGTGGAGACACAAATACAAAGGAACTGGAGACTTGACATTTTACACCCATTGGTTGTACCTTTCGGCACTCGAAATATGCTTTTTAGACCTTGATACGGTAAGCTTGGTGCTTTTATCTATGAAAATTTCGAGGGGATTTTTCAAGAGCATAAAAAACAACTTAAAGAAATGTTTTTGGATTTCAAGGCAATATTACAGGTTGAATAGATTATCAAACTACATTGTCGGGATTGTAAACTTGACCGCATACTCATTACTATTCGCTGTTTTATTCTATCGGAAGCAGATTTCCTTCAAGCGTAACAACGAAATAAAAATGACTTTGCAGGTATTTTTCTTTTCGATAGTTTCTACTCTAACTTAATTTCGTAGATTTTTTTCCTTGCACATCCGGCGAATCCAGATGAGACTGTGGGAAGCGAAGGGCATCCTAGGCTTGCCATCTTCATCTGTTTCCAAAAACTACTGCAGTAACAGTGTTCTGTTTTCGCCATCTTAGAAGATTTTTGAGTATTCATACTGCAAAAGGAACCATGTTTTTCTTATTTCCGTGACAACCTCATTCCTATAACATTTATTTTCACAGTTGCATAGACTGTGTCCCCGATTTTAACAATCAAAATTTCGTTACCGAGTCTTAATGAGCCAGAGACGCGAGGCTGAAAGGCAATCGCCTTTCTCAGGTGTAAACGGGCCCATCGCTGCGTCGAGGTCGCGGACATAGCCTGGAAGGAAAGGGGGCGTGGCCAGGGAGGTAAAGTTGACTGAACCGAAAAATGTTGAAAACTATATAACTGAATAGAGCAAACCTTCGCTAGTATTGCAGTGCATGTGGCGTCCATAAGGGAACATTCATTTTCGAAAAAATGGTTTTTCAGTACGAGTATTGGAAAATTGTGAACTTTGAACTATTATAACCAACTTGAACAGCATGAATCATGGGGAATCTTATGCAGGTTACACAGAAGATATACCATTATTTTGTGCTTAGTCTGGTGCGTTACTTTAGGTCTTCTCGGATCCCCGTAGCAAAAACTCAAACAGAAGAAAAAATTATGAGTAATTCTGAGGACATTCAAGATCGAATATTTGGGCAGCTAAAGTACGAAGACTGTGCGGTTTCAGAAGAGTCCAGCTTTGGAGTACCGTGGAAGAGATACTGTACCTAATTTGCCTCAGCCTATTTTTTTAAATGTTCATTTGCAGCTGATGTGTCGAACTCTAAACTCAGCAAGTTCTGAATTTTCTAAACGCACGGCCAGAGAATTCGAAATTGAAAAAAGTAGTAGAATGCCGCGGTTGTCGAGAAAAGGTATATGCGCACCATATTATGAAAAGAATTGATTAATCTTCAGGAAAATGGGGTATCTCCAACACACGGTTGTCGCAAAGTTCCCGAAGTCATTGGTTCGCCAGGATTTCAGATAAAAGCTCTTGTAACATAAAAATTTGGCCGCTTATAATAGACTCGGCGTAATGGGATCTATCCATAGACGCCCTTGATTCGTTGACTAGCAAAAAAGAGACGGTAAGCGACGGTAAAGTCTACAGACATACCGTCTTTGTCCGTGAGCAGTACTGTAGGAACATTACACAGAACAGGAACATTACAGGTGAGGAAAGTTTTTTGTCCGGATTTTTCAATGCTTGTGAGACATGGAAGCAAGTTAGTTTCACGTTCACCGGTACCAAAACAACCTTCACGTCCAAAGTCTCATCATTATGGGTTCGCTTGGATACACAAATTCGTATGATTAAGGCTTAGCTATGTAGAAGCCATATTATATTTTACAGGTCCTATGCATGATTATCTGTGAATTTTTATTCTTCCTTTACTGGGAATTTCTTGGACCAAGCGATTATGGCTCGCTGGATTTCGCCATTTCAGAAACATCTAATCTCGTCTTTTTCGATATAATCGTCCTGCCGTATCTTATATTGAATAGGTTTCCACTTTCTTCAGTAATTAATGCCTATGTTTGAGTCCAAAAATTACAGCCTTTAGAAAATGTTCGGAAACTAGCGGCGCTCCCCCTGTGAGAATGGGTCTAAAGGTTTTGGATGTTGCAGTATAGGACAGGAGGAGAATTATAGAACAGTCATTTTTAAAAAAGCTTTTGATTTAGTCTGAAATATAAATTTTATCCTTAAAATATATATAAATTTGCGCTCAAAAATACTTCCCAAAAATTTACAACCAATTTTCCTTTGTCATCGGCTCCAACCGCGCCCATTTTTCGCATGAAGCTCCCTTGAAGGAAATTTCTACGACAGCCGCTGTCGCAAAAAATGCGTCACTTATAACTCAAATATCTCTATCACTATGGACTATTAAAAACGCTGGGGACGGGTAAAATTTCTAAATAATTATTTTATATGAATTGGACGCAAAATCTTCCTCTTGTCTTGTCATCACTTATTTTGTTTTTCCACTTCTCCGTGTTTTAGGAGTATACATGCTCAACTTAGAAATCTGTCAATATATAATGCTGTGCATCGTTCCTCTTCAAGGAATTCAAGGACAATAATGAAGTACTAGGAAGGTGAACTCCATTTTTATCAGTACGCTTGGCTGTGTGATCACTGAAGAAATACGGTGCGCGTCAAACTATATGCCACCCCCGGTAACCCTATATATCTCATGAATGGAAACGACTTTCGACATGATCTACGTACCATTGTATTCGTCGATCTGGGAAATCCGGATGTACTGCGTTAGAGCCTTCTTCTTTGTCTGTTCTAGAGGATTCTTCCGAATTATCAGACCATTTTGTATATTTATCTCGTGCGTATGTAAGCTGTGCAGTGCAAATATATGTCTGTAAATATGTAGACCACCTT